>JARVZY010006304.1:0-26772 GCA_030686995.1 Artemisia argyi
TAGCTTCTATGCTTATGAGAGACCATGTTGAATTTTTGGTGTGAGTTTTTAAGCTTTATTTGTCGTGATTTTATGTGAGCGAATGTACCCAAAAATTCTGCGTTTTCTGATTTTAAGAGTGCAAGGTATTTAGTGAGTTTTAAGTTATGGTAGTGGTTAGTGTGGTGTCTAGGAGATCCATGGTGGGTCATATGAGTCTTAGACATCCATCATATGTGCATTACATGGGTTGTAGCTTTTAGCTTGACCTTGTGTAATGCGGATTATTTTTGTGTGCTATAGATTGTGAGTTGTTTTTGTGGAAGCTACGGAGTTTAAGGTGAGTTCATAGTCCCATATTTTACTTTGTTTTTAAACTTGGGATGGGAATGATGCTTGTCTTAAAGGATTTGAGTTACTGTGATTATGTGTAGTTTAAAAGCTTGGACTTACAATGTTATCGTAATAATGCTATGTGGTGCATGAAAGTGTGATTCCGATTAGGTTAGTGACCTAATTGATGTTGTGTGATATGTGATTCCGATTAGGTTAGCGACCTAATTGATGCTGTGTGATTTCCAATTGGGAGGATGCTTATCTTGTTGCTTGCGCATGCGACCCAATTGATGATGTATTTTGGATCGGGGGTCACGTTCCGACCCGATGGTTGCCTTTTGTGTGATGATTGGTTTATGGATACATGTAGCTTGTATGATAACTATATTTATTTGTCCAGCTATGTTTTTATAATCACAGTGAACTGGTTTCCTTGAGAGTGTAAGTGTGTCTAAACCTATGAATCTCACCAACGTTATGTTGGCATTTTAAGCATCATTTTCAGGTGAGCATTCTAAGGCCAAAGTTGAGGGCAGCAATTAGGCGAGACTTAGTTTCATATGGAGACCTTACTTATGTTTTAGGATTTGACTTTATTTGGATTTGGTTTTGATACATTTATGTTTTGTGTTTGGTACTTTCATATCTATTGAAGATACCTTTTGGATTTTGTTTTGGTTATTTATCTTGGGGTATTGTTACAACACTGTGTGTTGGTACATTGCTCTATTTATGTGCATGTAGTTGTTCTCTATGTTGACACCAGGTGTTGTGACGATATCCATGAAGTTACACCCGCGCGTTTCCGCCGTGGCGGGGTGTGACATAATAGATCAGGGGTAATCTGAACAAAATGATAATGAGGGTGTTTTGTGTTAATTTTGTAATTTGGAGGGTTAAATGGATAATTATGTGATTTAATTAAATCGAATTGTAATTAATTAAATTAAGGGAAGTGTTTTGTAAAATTTATAAATTCAGGGCTGATTCATACATATTTGGTATTGAGGGGTATAATGTGCAAGTTTGGTAACTTAAAAGGTTTATTTGTAATTTCTATAATTAAAAGGGTGTAAATTGTAATTATTCTAATTAAAGGACTAAACTTGTAAATTATGAAAGTAAAGGGGCTGTTTTGAATAGATATTATATTAAGGGCTGAAATAGTATCTTTTGATAATTAAGAGTTATAAATGTTAATTTAAATTAAACATGGTTGTAATTGTAAATTTAATAACAAAAAGGGCTTATTTGGTGAAAAATATAACTTGAGGGTTTAAATGGTAACATTTGGTAAACTTGAAGTATTGAATGGTAAATATTACTAATTTGTGGAAATTTGGTATAAAATATGGAACTTTGGCAATATTTACACTTTTGACCCTTAACTTGTTTATTTGACATATTTAAACCCTAATCATGACAATGATTAATTGAAAAAAACCCTAATCTTGGAAAACTTGTATAATTTGAAACCCTTAACTTATCTAGTTATGGGAACTTGTTAAAATGATCAAACTAAGGATATTGAATATGACTAAAATTGGAAAATTGCTAAAATGGGAATTCATCTATTTATGGAAACCTATTAATTTTGGAAAGTACTAAATAAGGAAACTTACTAAAAATGGAAAGATAACTAAAAGAGGTAACTTACGTGATTTGGACTCTTCTTAATTCGAATCCACTCTCTTCTAGGTTGGTGAAGGGGGAATGACCGTTCTTTTTTCGTTTGGTCTCGGTTTGTTTTGACTCGGCAAAGGTACAGATATTCCGTGCTCTTTCAGTAAGAGTGCACACTTTCTCTCTCTTGACTTTGTCTTTAACTTGATTAACATGTTATGACTTCCGTTTGGTCTTGGTTATGATCCTTCGTACTTGGCCCTATGATTGATGGGTTCCACCGGTATTTGTGATCCTATTGTTATTCGTTTGGACTCTTATGGTATGGTGTTGACATGACCCGTTCGATAACCTTTCGTGACCTCAACCTTTGAACCCTTGGGGGACTTTGAATGTTCTTTGGGATATTATAACGAGAGGTGAAATCTCTTTTCTTAAAGTTATGACATGGAAACATTTAAAGGAGAAATTATTTTATAACGACACTTTTAATATGATTTAAGACTAATCTTATATGGGATTTTATAAATCAATGAAGACCACTTTTAAAGAATATCTTGTGAAAACCGTTATTAAAGAACCACCTTTATAAATGTCATCTTTTGGAAGATCTTTTCTAAATGAACTTTTGTTATAAACCTTTCAAATGGGATTGTACTACGAACCTTTTTAAACAAGTGATGGGAACCTACTAAATTGATCTTTTGTTTTAAACTCTCATTATGACCCTTTTGATCATGAACTATAGGACTTTGAAACTTGGAATAATGAACCCTGTAGATTGGAACATTGGCTTAGACCTCTCCATTTTGACCCGTTGATATCACATCTTTAATTGATCCTTTGATATAGATCCTTTGAAATTGATCCTTGATATTAATCCTTGATATTGAACTTTGATATTGAACCTTTGACATTGAACCTTTGATTATGACTTGGCAATTATACTTGATATTGAACCTTGACTACATGACCCTTCAGTATTTACCCAGGTATTACTTGTTGTGGAGTAGCCACAACCATAGCATTGTTTCACCAATGTTATGTACTCTAGTGTGGTTGGAGAGATGTACCACACCGTCCCTGATTATCGTTATCGACTACTGCTATGATTGTTATTGGCCTGCAGGGGCGTATGGATGCATCCTAGATTTGATTGATTGATTGATTGATTGATTGATTGTGACTATTGTATTGACTACATTGATATTTGCTACATTGATTGGTGATTGGGTGTGTGTGCATTGCAACCCCTCACATATTGGGAGCTAGCTACTCCATATTGGGCTACTATTGTATTGTATTGATTGATTGATTCAGCCTGGGGAAAATACTGAATTCCACATACATTACATCTTACATCTTACACTTAACCTTTATACTTAACCTTTGACTATCCATTGACACCATATGTAAACTATCTTCGTATTCCTTTGTTTATCTTCGTATTCCTTTGTTTATCATATCTCTTTTGTACCTTGTATTTTGATTAGTTTTCTTTTATTATCTTGTAAGTTTTGAATTAGTATTGTATCTCCGTTTCAATTGTGTTCTGAATTGACTCCATAATGTTGCACTTTAGCCTTTCTCGGGTTGGGGTGTTACAACCTTCTTTCTTAAGAAAGACTCCAGGGATATCATTCTAGTGCAAGTTTATGTGGATGACATCATATTTGGTTCCACTAAAGAAGAATGGTGTAGGGAGTTTGAGGACTTGATGAAGGGAGAGTTTCAGATGAGTGCCATGGGGGAGCTCACTTTCTTTTTGGGTTTACAAGTTCAGCAGAAACCTGATGGTATCTTTATCAGTCAGGATAAGTATGTAAGAGATATGTTGAAGAAATTTGATATGGAAAATGTCAGAACTGCGACTACACCCTATGAAGCTCCCAAACCAAAGAACAATCTTGAACCTGATCTTCCTGTGAATGTCCATTTGTATAGGTCCATGATTGGTTCTTTGATGTATTTGACTGCTTCTAGACCTGACATTACATTTGCTGTGAGCAGAGTTTTAAAAATCGCGCCTAAGGCGCGCCTAGGCGCTAAATCGCACGAGGCTCTAGCCTTAGGGATTTTTTTGAATCGAGTCTCACGACATGTATGAATCCCACAAAAATCGCGCGACTTGGAGATTTTTGCGCCTTTGCGCCTTAGGGATTTTTGCGCCTCAGAGATGTAACGGGTTTTTGGGCTTTTTTTCTAAATATTAAGATAAGATACATGGGCATTATAAGTTATATGCATGGGCCTTTTAAGTCGTATGGTGAGTACTTGTATGATTTGTAAATTTGAATTGATTTTATGTTTATTTTATTGATTGAAATTTTATTTAAGAAGTTACTTTATTTCATTAAATATTTTCTTTACGATATATTATCATGAAATGTGGCATTGTGCCTTGAATATTAATACGTTGCTTGCTTGATATTTTGAGTTAAATTATGAGCTTTGTTATATGTAAGTCTACAAGTGTAGGAGACAAGCATATTTAGTCTGATATGGATTTTAATCTCTATATAAGTCATTAAATGAAAGAGTTGATCCGTTTGAGAAGTGACAAATGATCCATTTTAATCTTTATAATGACAATATATGTCATGTATTAGTATTTTAATGTTATTTTGTATTATTTAATCTACATAAATGGTCACATATGTTATAAAAACCTTAACGTATTTAGTGCGCCTCGCATTGATGAATCCCGCGCCTTAGAATGCGCCTCGACTTGAGGCTCTTTGCCCCCCTTTGCGCCTTAGTGCGCCTTGAGCCTTTCAGAACATTGGCTGTGAGTGCTTGTTCTAGGCACCAGGTCACTCCACTTACTTCTCACTTGAATGCTGTCAAAAAGATCTTCAAGTACCTGAAAGGCCAACCCAAATTAGGTCTTTGGTACCCAAAAGAGTCCCCTTTTAAGTTGGAAGCATTTAGTGATAGTGACTATGCTGGTGCCAATATGGATAGGAGATCCACAACTGGAGGTTGCCAATTTCTTGGAAGAAGATTGATTTCTTGGCAATGCAAGAAATAGACTATTGTTGCTACCTCTACTACTGAAGCAGAGTATGTTGCTGCTGCCAATTGTTGTGGATAGGTTCTATAGATTCAGAATCAATTGCTGGATTATGGGTTTATTGACAATCAAAGTACCATTTGCATTGTTAAAAATCCAGTTTTTCATAATAGAACCAAACATATTGAAATCAGGCACCACTTTATCAGGGATGCATATGAAAAACATTTGATTAAAGTGGTTAAAATTCACACAGATGATAATGTGGCAGATCTGTTAACTAAAGCTTTTGATGGACCTAGGTTTCAACACTTAGTGGTCCATATTGGTATGCTTAACCCTTGACTGCAAAGTTTGAGGGGAGGCATAAGCCTCAGGGGAGGATTGTCATTGTAACTTTGTATATTTTTGTATATTATTCTTTTGCTAACACTAACCGACTAATGTTTCTGTAAGGTTTGTGTGTTTTGTTTGCTATTTTGTGTCTGATTTGCAGAATGTCCTTATTTGGAGTTGCTGTTTTTTTTAAGGTGAATTTCACCAAGTATATTTCAATGAGAATGTGATCATATATGCTGAAGATTTTGTTTCTACTGAAGTATAATATAACAAAAGAATCATTGTTTGAAACATTGTTTCTATTGAAGTCAAATTACAGAGCTCACAATTGAGAAAAGTGGTTCATTCATTCAAGAAACAAATTACAGCTTACAATCCACTTCAAAACGTAATACAAGATCATTCCTATACTATGTCTACCAAAGTTATTCTAGCTCCTATCATCTATAGCAAAAGGGCTGGTGGATATGCATTACCAGTATGATGAAGAAGCTGAAGGTGAAAATGGAAAGGGAAGAATGATGATGATGACGACGAAGATGCTCAAGAACCTAGTTTTATATCTTTAGTTCAAGGCAAGAAGATGCTCAAGAACCTAGTTTTACATCTTTGGTCCCTGGCAACATCCCATCATCAACTACTCCACTTTCCTTTTCCCCTTACCCATCACCTCTGCCTCCTTGCCCTTTACCCTGTGTCCATGGTATGAAGCACTAGATCCTGGAGCAGGAAGACCCAACACCACATCTCGTGATGTTGGAAGAGATGGATTACTCTTCCTTGGCCTTGGTTGGGATCTCTCTAGTGTGGAAGGAGGAAGGAATGATGGATCTTCGTCTTCATTCTCTAAAGAGTCTTCATCAGATGTAAAGATGAAGGGAGAGACATACTGTCTCTCAGCAGGAATGGGGGCATTGCCTCTCTCCAACGCATTTCATCTTCTCTCGAGCTCTCTCTCAGCATCTGAATCATCTAAGTCAGAGGGAATGTTGGCTGGATCCTCTGATGATGAGGGACTTAGGAGTTTCACATCTGGTTTCTTTGGTGGATGTTCTCCAGGTGGAAAGTAACCACTCCACCCATCACTTGATGATGATGAGGAGGAAGTGGAGGAGGTTAGGTCGATGATTTCTGGTTTGGAAGACATGATTTGGTGAAGAATTGGGGTTAATTGAGAAATTAGGGTTTTGATAAGAATTGGGGGTAATTGATATCTGTAAAAGTGTGATTTGGGGGTTATTAAATAGGCGAAGTCAAGGCTTTATGATAATTAATGCGAGTTGGGTGGCACAGTAAAAATCAAGATATTTACTGAAGATATTTTTACTCTTGAGTGGTTTCTACTGATTGACCATTCATCAGCAGATAGACTTTCATTTCTGCTGAAGGGTAATTTTGAAATTGGATGGAACCGCTTTACACGTCAGATATGGTCAACAATTTGTTCTGATATTCTTGACCACGATTGGGGAACTTCCATTTATAACCTACTTTGCATATCTTCACCAAAACTAAATTATTCCCTCATCAATCAATTTAAACCCATCATTCATTTGCATAATTCAGAACCGTCTCTTACGAATCTTTCAAATGGCAACACTTCAATTCAAGAAAGATCATAAAAAGTTTGCTTTTCTGAAAAAGACTAAAGGTCATGAACTGTATGATTCAATGGTGGAGTTTCTACAACGTTCAAAGATTCATTATGCTATAACACATTCTCCAAATGTGATATATGAATCTCTGGTGAAGCAATTTTGGGCATCTGCAAGGAAAAGATCTGACACAGAGATCGTGGCTACTATTGATGGAAATGAGTATGTAGTGACTGAATCATTGATAAGGACAAAGCTTCAGCTGAATGATCAGAATGGAGTTTTTCACTCCAACACTGAAGAGATACTTGCTGGGTTGAGGGAAGCTGATTATCAGAGCACTGACACAACTAAGTGGCTTAAGAATCAGTTCTGTCCCAAGTGGAGGTTTTTGGTGCATATACTGCTCCAATGTATCAGCAACAAGTCTGGTGGCTGGGATCAGTTCTCTGCCCAATTGGGTTGTGGTATTGTCTGTCTTTCTAAAGGGTTAACTTATAATTTCTCAAAGTTTATTTTTGATAATATGATAGAAAATATTGAGAAGCAAAAGCATAAGTTTTTAATGTACCCTAGGTTTCTACAAATAATTTTAGACATAACCACAGAAGACACAATTCATGTGCCCATTAAGAGTCTTGGTTCTAAGTTATTTGCCTCTATGCAAACTAACTATGATGGGGTACATCGCCCTCTGTTAGCTGCTATGTTGCCACATGGCAATGATGATACAGGTGAGGGTGATGCTACTGGTGATATGCCCTCTCAACATGCTGCTGATGATGGTAATCCATCATCTTCTGGTGTTGCTGCTGATGGTAATCCTTCAGTGGAAAATGAGGGAGAGCCATGTACAACTGCTGAAGCATTACATGTTTCTTCTGACCAGCCTCCACCTTCCCCTTTACCTCTGTCACCTAGTCCTGTTCCATCACCTTCTTAGGTTGCTCCTGATGAGCTTGTTACTGAGGTTGAAGAGACAATTATTCAGTCTCTTGGTACCCAAGTACCTACACCTCTTGAGCCTGAGATTACTAGACTACCTACACCTAGTCCTGTGAGAGAGCCATATGATGCAGGCTCTCCCAATGTTGTACATATGTCTGTTTCTCCTGATAGGTTCAATGAAGCTCCCTTGACTACAGAGCAATCTGTTGGTGGAGCAGAGGACCCTGTTACTCTCACCTCTGTACATGATTTGCTTTGCAGGTATATCAAAAGGACTGATGATCTTCAAAAGGAGCTTGCAGATACCAAATCTACTCTTGGTGGTGAGATTGAACTATTGAAAAGAAAGGTTCAGGATTTGGAAGCACAACTTGATCAGCAAAAGAAAAGAAAGGTTGTGATTGATGCTGATGAAGTACATGAGGAGGGAAATTTGGATTCCCTTGAGATCTTGGCTGAAGTTGCTAGACAGACTTATGCTTCTTCTCCCAAAGTTGCTGAAGTTTCAAAACTTAAGAAGCCAATTCAGTTCAGCAGAAGAAGTAGAAGACAGAATTTGGCAAAGAAAGCTGCTGAATCTTCTAAGGTGTCTAGTGGTGATGAGATTCTTATGACAAATGCTGGTGATACTCTTCAGGAGAATGAACCAACTAGTGATATTGCTGCTGAAAAGACTACTAATGGGGTTCATGCATCAGTAAATACATTTTTTGTAGCTGGTAAAGAGTATATGGATTCACCTACCACTAATTCATCTGTTCCTGAGCAAGTTTCTCATGAAGACACCACTGCAACTCTTCATGCTACAGGATCTGCTGATAATCTCACTGAGTTAGATGTTCAAGATATTCCTGTTGATCCTTTAGAAGAGTTAGTCATTCCTCCTGATGATTCTGCTGATATTAATGAAGTGAGTGCTACTGATCTTATCTCAGAAGAAGAAAGACTTGAGCAAGAAAGACTTTTGAAAGAATGGGAAGATCACAAGAAAAGCACAGAATTGGCAAAGCAAGAGCAAGCTAAATATGACAAAGAGTTTCAATCTGCGCAAAACAAGTATATTTCTACTCTGCCGCTTGAAAGACAGAGAGAATTGGATGCTGCTATTCCAAATTTTGATGAATCAGACTGGCAGCATATTGGAGAACAAGTTATTTCTACTCCTGGTTTGGCTACAGATATTCTTGGAAAGGATGTGAATAAAGGTGATTGGGCTTCTGAAATAGTTAAGCTTATGAAACAAAGGAAGAAAGAAACTAATGAACAAATTGCCAAAGCAAAAAGGGATAAACCAATGACTCAAGCACATCAAAGGGATTTTATGAGAACTTATGTGAAAAGTCAAAGCAGTGCACTATATAATAATGCTTGGACTAGGAAACAAGTTTGGGCTCTTTCAGATGAACAATTGGTTCTTCAGTATAATAGAATCAAGTCTAGATGTGAAAAGGATGGAATAAGTACTCCTAAGCTTGTTCCTAATCTCCTTGGTGCTGATGCAGAACCACACTCTAAGAAAGTCAAACTTGATGGTGGTGTGTCTGATATATCTCTATCATTTTCTGCTGATGTTGGTTCTACTATGGATATGGGTGTTCCTAATGTTGATCAAGTACCTTTACCTGATACTTCTGCTGATGTAACAACTGTTGCTGCTTCATCTGTTGTTGATTAAGGAAAAGCCAAAGTTGTAGCAGAGGATCTTCCTTCTAGAAAGAGAACAATAAGACAAATGGAGGAGGAGAGATTGGGTGAAGAGGCTGCAAAGAGGTTAGATGATGATCAACAAGCTGAAATGGCAAGATTTCATGAGCTGAAAGAGAGAGAAGTAAAGCTTGCAGCTGCTAGGGCTAAACAGATCAGGAAGGCAATGGATGAACAATATGAATCTGCTGCACTTGCTTCTACTCAGGATTCTATTGATGTTCACTTAGATATTCCATCAGTGGAAACTAATGATGAAGAAGATGTATCTGCTGAGGATGTAGCTCTTGAGGAACCTTCTTCACCACATGATGCTATATACATTCCTGGGAGAAGGGCTAAGAGAATGGCAAGAGTGAGGCATTCACATTCAGCACACAGAGTAGTAGATATTAATGCTCCTAATGCTTCTTTTATCAAAGAAGGATCCCCTGATGATTGCCAAGAGGGTATTAGAGATGTTTTGGTTCATTGGGAATTGTCTAAGAATGGCCAGATCAACACCATTTATAGACTTGATAAAACTTCTCTGTCATTCACATTTCTACAAAAAATTCTACATCTTGTGGATCATCAGGACTTAGTTACTCTCAATGAGTTGGTTCAAAAGTATTATGCTACTCATACTCCTACAGGTGCAGGATTGTATCTATTGGGAGATCTTAAAGTGCTTATGGATTCTTCTACTCCCAATGGTGCTGGTTATGATGTGTGGAAAAATAATCAGAGGTGGAAAGTACAGAGTTGGAAGTTTTATCCTATGCCTTATGTTCATGTCTTGGAGTCTACATCTAGACTCAGGGCTATCATGTTTCTTGGGAAGAAGTATCCTCTGACAATGCCTCTCATGGAGAAAATGCGTCAACAAAAGTTGGAGATTCCTCCTAATCTAGTTGGGAATGCTAGATTGTTTGCTGAATCTCTGGTTAAATTATTTAAGATCAGGATCAGGATTCCCAGAGCTGCATCTAATTGATGGTATTTTGTTATATATTTCTTTATTTTTTTATTATTCTTAAAAAAAAAAAAAAAAAAAAAAAAAAAAAAAAAAAAAAAAAAAAAAACCTAACAGATTTGTATAGTATTGTGTATGTTGTATGCAGGTTATGGTGTTGGTTCATATCACACCTTTTCTGGTTAACTTACCTGATGTTGACTATTCCATCAAAAATTTGGCTAGTCCAAAGGGTACAACTTTGGTAAAGACATGTCAAATCTGTTGATAGCTGTAATAGTTTACTAAAAACTATTGGGTACTCAACTCACCCATGCTTAACAGCTGAGAGTTGGATGGTTGTCAATTGAACATGGATTTCTCCTTTATGGATTCACAATAATTGGCTAGCCCACAAGTATATGGCTTGTGGTAAAGGCAGTGAAAACCCATATTTGGTATTCAATTTACCAAGGTGATTCAATCAACCAAATAATTGACTAGTCCTGAGCAAACGGCTACAGGTAAAGACAACTCAAATTCGTTTATAGCTGATGATTTGCTAAAAATCATATGGTCATCAGTGTACCATAGTTTTTGAACTTAAACATTTGGCTACTCCAGTAGTGATAGCTATTGGTAAAGAGACATCAAATCCATTATTTTCAATGATTCACCTCTCACAGGAGTTAACACACCTGGATGTGATGAGAATAGTATGAAACTAATCTGTTTTGATGTACATTTGGTCATTTGTTGTTGCAAAGAATGGAGTTTTCAAGTTTGTGCTGATCATAGAGATCCTGCTGATGGTGATTCTTTGCTGATGATGTTCGACTTCACTCCTCTTGGTTTGTAACTTTAAAGATCTATCAAGAATCTTGAACTTAACCATGTCAAATTCAAGATTAGGGGAGGATTGTTGGGAATTCTGCTAATTGAGAATTCTGCTGACGGTTACTGCTGAAGAGTTGGTTCCTGCTAAAGCAGTGTATCTGCTGAAGACTAGTTTCAGCATAATTAGTTTCTGCTAAAATAGATATTTCGTATATTATGTAATATAGTTAGGATATGCATGAGTTTATTTAGGAAGTGATAATGCATATCTTTTGAAGTTTTTAGAAGATACGTTTCTTGTGAAACGGTTTAGGCTTCCTTGTGTATAAAAGGAACACACGACTATGTATTGAGAACACGTTTTTAGAAAACACTTTCAGTCTTATTAAAAGATCCATAGAAGATCAAGTATTCTTAGTATTCAGTTGTTTATACTTGTGTTTGTTTCCGCTTTAGAATACACGTTTCAGAGATTTTCTTTTAGTGTGTTAGTGATTACATTAGCATAACTAACGATTCACGAGTGCTCAAAGATTTATCAAGGTCTTAGGTTCAACAATCAACACCTTGAAACTAATCATGTATTGTTGTATAATCTTGCATAACATGATATTGGAAGACGAATGATTCGAAGTGAATTTAAGAGATACATTCGTTGATCCAACTCCGAACATGCCAGATACTTGGATCGAAAGATATGATTTACATGTTAGAAAAAATAAAGAATTTCGAGATAGAAAAGTGCATGACGAGATTCGACAAGACCTTGTGGAGCATTTATGGAACTTGAATAATTAGTTAGTAATTTTTATTTCTATGTTTATGTACTAGGTTTCTATTTTTATGCAATTTTTTTATGTAATGTGTGTTTTTTTATGTAATCTGTGTTTTTTTTTAATTAATGTAGTTTATTTTAGTTAATATTATGTATGTTTTATTTTATGTAAAAGATAAAAAATAAAATAAAATAAAATAAAATAAAATAAAGGCTGAAGGCACTAGAATTTCTGGTGCCAAGGGTTACAGTTAGAATATGGTGCCGTGAGATTTTTGGTGCCATGAAAATTTTTGCAGATGTAGTAGCACTTTTTGCCCACGGCACTACATCCACGGCTTTGACGATACCCAATGCTCTGATATCGGACAATAATTTAGTCTTAAAGTAGCCAAAGGAAATGTTACAGCTAGGAATGTTCGTTAAAAAGGATGCGATCAATATTGGAGTATTATTGAAGAACTTTAATAAAGAACGACAAGTTAATTGACTAGTTGGCCACTAGACCCCACCAACCCCATAAAACCATATCACTATGTTCTTCCATTAAAATTTGAGAGGAAATAAAAAATAATAAAAAAAAAAGTTGTGCTTTTAGCTAATTTTTAAAAAAGAAAATGAAATTAGAGAGGAAAATGAGAAAAACTTTTTAAAAAAATCGTCAACTTATTTATGGGGAAAAGAAAAAGGAACCAAACAATAATATATTTTGTTTAAGTATCAATACGCCTTTTTTAAAAGTTTGGCAATAACAACATAAGAACGTAAATGTAATTTGAATAAGTTATTTTATTTATTTATTTATTTATTTCAACTTAAGAACATGAGTTATGGTTACCTTCATTTCCTTTCATATGAACTAACACTTCGGGTGGGTTTGTTTCATTAAGTTGTTTTGGGTCTGAATCTAAATACCACATCTTACTGTCAAGATATGGCTATAAATTCTGAATCTTAATGAAGTAATGTTATTTATTTTTATATAATTGTCTGAATGAATTTAGTTGTCCGTTTTTATAATTTATATATTAAACCATCGCAATACGGTAAATAACTAACTTGTGTAAAGATGAAACAAAAAAAATTATCATAAATTTAACACAATTAATAGACCATTAAATAAATTATCTTAATACATGTCCTTAATTTAACATAATAAAAAACTATTGCATGAATTGTCATAAAACAAAACATATATTTAGCGTAGTGAATCCACAATTAAGTAAGTTATCTAAACACATATACCCTATTCACTGGCCAGTGGCAGACCTAGCCGTAAATCTTAGGTACTTGCTTATTTTAGTCGAACCTACAAAATCAACATGTCAACCGAGACGGGTCGGGTGAGCCAACAATTTATATAACGCCTAGCTTTAAAGTTCACTTAATTTAAGATATCTCAAAATAGCAATGTAAATATTTAATATGCCACTGAGATAAAAGGATAATTCAAATTCACAATTTAAAAAAAATAAAAAATAAAAAATAAAAATAAAGTTTCTGTCTTAATTGAAAATGAAAACAGCTAAAAGTAGATGGTGGTATGAGAAAGGAGTAAGAGCATTAGGTGTAGATGGGGAGCATCATCTCCCCATTCGGGTCTCACTCCTGCCACATCACCAAACACCTCAACTTCAACTATCCACAACAAACCCTCCCTCACCAAACAACAAATCTCAACTTCCTCATTAGTGCCCCACCTCTTACACATTTATTTTTTTATTCAAATTTTCAAATAAAATAAATTCATTTCATTAAAAATAAAAATATATATAAACAACCCTTCAGTTATATATTTGAGAACTAAAAAGGAAACTAAAAGTGATACCAGATGGGTAAATGGGCTTGGTGAATTGGGTTTTGTACCATAACTTTATAGTTACTTGTGCCTATTACTAATATAAACAACCGTTCAGTTATATATTTGCGCCTCCTTCGTCTTCTTCAAGACAAAGTAACAGAGAAAACCTAAATTTGTAGCAGTTATATATTTGCGCCTCCTTCCACTTCGTCTTCTTCACTCACACACACACACTTTTATTTAAAAGAAAACACAAATTTATTAACAGATATGGAAGAAAGAAAAAAAACGAAAGAAACCTGACAATTTGGCAGACCATTTGGTTCGCCGTGGCCACGGGGAGATGCCCAACAAAGAGTAACGGCGAGGCTCTAATGGTGTAGCGGCGAGCTTCGGCTCGCTGTTGATGTTGCCAAGTCGGACGGCGAAAGCTAACTGCGAGCCTACACCTAACGCTCTAATATAGCACTACCTTTAATGGCATAATAGTATTTTTATTTTCCACTTACTTATTTTTACAAGGGATAGGACTCCCTTAAAACACAAGTGATACCATTTTTTTTAAATATATGTATATATAATACATAATTTTGTTGGGTTTTGCTAACAACAGCTCTAAGGGCTGTGTTTAAGAGGATTTTTTTTTTCTTACAATTTGATGTAATATGTTATTTCAATCAACCAGAATTAAGTGTTAGTTATGCATCCACCTTTTTCGAAATTATTTCTGCAATTTTAATGATTTTCATCCAATCATTATAATTTATTAATACCATTATAATAACAATCATTTACTTAAACACAATCCTAAGTGATGTTATTAGCAAAACCCAATTTTGTTTATATTAAAAATACTACAGTATAAAATTGGAAGTACGGAATAAAAAATATAAAATATAATAAATCAAAAATATTAAATTTATAAATAATATAAAACAGAAACTGATAAAAAAAACGTGTTAAATAAAAAGTGAGATAGATGTATGGCTACCACCACCCTTTTTACAAATGTTTATTTATTTCTTCTCACTCCACGCAAAACACGCTAGCACTGTGTCTTCACTTCCCTACCTGAACTTTTCATGAAAGCTTTTTAGAACCAAGATGGATACATTATGCATCCTATATAATCACATTATCTTGTAAGTTACATTTCATATTTAAGTTTAGAAAACAAAACCAACAATGAAGTTTGGAAAAGAATTTGCATCACAAATGGTGCCAGAATGGCAAGAAGCGTATATGAATTACAACCAACTCAAGAATCTTGTCAAAGAAATCTTAGTTTTTCGACTGAGGCAGACGCGGTCTTTGAATAAGGTGAAACCGCCATCAAAAGCGACTTCTTTGAAGAGAAATGGGTCTCTTTTTAGAGCTTTTAGTGGACTAACTAGCCGTTTTGGTAACGCTAGCGTCAAAAGAGATAAAGAAAAAGAGGAAGTGATTCTTGTAAGTGCAGTGCAGCATGAAGATGAAGAACAAGGGGAGTGTCTGAAATATCGAACGATTTTCCTACGGTCATCAGATGATGGAGGAGAGTTTGAGGTTGGGTTCTTTAAAAGTCTTGATTATGAGTTCAACAAAGTTGTCAACTTTTACAGAGAAAAAGTTGAGGAAGTTGTGAAACAGGCTGAAGAATTGAACATACAAATGGATGCTTTCATTGCTTTTGGAATCAAACTTAATAAGCCTGCTGCTGCCACTCCCGGCATGGAACGAAATACAGGTAGTTATTTTATATAAAAAAAACTAGGTAATTCTTTTAGGCCGTGCTAATTAAGCATGGCCAAGATGATTTCATGGTCGTTTTTTATGGTTGGGCATATGTGTAAACTACATGTCTTTCAACTTTCGAGTCTCACGGTATGCAAGGAGTGTTTATGGTGTCTCACCCAAGTAGCTAGCGAGGGTAAAATACGGTTGTATGTATCGATGTAGAGTAACGTGTGTGTGTGTTAGCCTTAAGAAACATGGACATAAAGTTAATATTTGTGACTCACTTTTATACAGTTGTTCAAAACAAGTAAACTACCCTTTGGGACTTATGGAAATTCCGAAAGGAGAGGGTGGTCTCCCCCAAACGTCCATTAAAGAACTTAATCCTCAATGACATATAGCTCACTTCTTTCAATTGGATGTCTAGCATGTTCCGAAATGAGACGACTCTTACGAGTCGAGTCAAAACACACCCTAAACAAGGCAAGTCGCAATGTGACTGGTGAGTAGACAAGACTCGCACCTTACACTGAGTCATTGAACGAGTCGGACAGAGTTGAGTCGACTCGTGACTCGGCCGAGTCAAAAAATGATGGAGAAGGGGATGATTCTAGCTCATATCCGTCTTCTTCGTTGCCATTCGTATCCCATCATCTGTGTTTCCATCATCGTTTAAGTAAATATAGATGTTACTTTCACATACACTTACCACAGTCTCCTACAGTACCACCCTAGCTAGCTACCTTTCTCACTTACCACTCCCACTCCCACTCCCACCCACCTTAAACTCAACTGTTCAAACTACTAATACTTAGAACTAATAAAGTGGTCTAGAATAATCATCTATTAACAAACAAACGAGTTCCATATAGACGACATGCGTTTCTTTGTATGTCATCCACCTATTATAGTTAAACCTTCAAAATGTTGGTTATCAGTCTCTCCCTGGAACCCGAACTTACACCCGCAAACACCAATCAAAACAACAAAGAGAATTTGATAGACTGATTTTGTTACTGATGTGTATATTATGGAAGAAACTGATACATGCTTACTGTTACAACCTATCCTATTTATACTATAACAAACAACTAGTACTTAAAGTAAATAACTCTTAATAAAGATTAGCTAAGAACCAGGCATGAGCTCAGCTAATGTGATTAACACCACCATTTATTCTAGTAACAGATAAAGGTTTGAATGATAGTAACTTCTACCCGCTGAACTGAACCATGGCACATGAACCAACTGAGTAGCCACATAACCTGCAACTTCTTAGAAATGTCAAGTATATAAGACCAAAACTGAATATTGAAGCTCATGTGGTTGTGATACTAAACATTTTACCAAAAAGAATAATGTAAATAGAGAGAGAAAGAGTTACCTCGGGATAGATGTATAAATGATCTAGTTTTGAGAGAAAAATGAGTGGAGGGTACGTAGCAACTGAAATGGGGTGCAGGGATGGAACCACGGGTTCCCGCGGGTGTCCGGGACCTTTATGAATTTTTTCGATATAGTGTTAATTTTTGAAAAAAACATCAATTTTTTCAAAATGCACCCGGTCCATCGAAATTATGGTTCCAAAAAATTAGTGCACCCGTTCATATTTGGTACTGCTCCCGTCCATGAATTGGGGTGGGAGGATGCAGGGAATGGGAGAATGAGTGTTCTTCACACCAAAAAAAATTCAAAGAGCTACCATTAAAAGCTGAGATGTAAAATTGTAAGATTATAATGTCTTTTGATATAATAGTTAGATATAATTACAAAACAATCATGATAGTACTGTAAGATTTTTTTTTACTAACTTTGGTATATTGAAGGTGAAGTGAGTGAACAACATCAAGAGATAAGAGTTGAAGATGCCAATGAACACAAGATGGCTTCTTTAGACGTTTTAAAACGTATAAAGCTCAACGCCACAACTGAAACACCAAGATCCACTATGAGAAGTATGTTCAATAGTTTAAGTTCAGACTTGCAGTTCAACAAAAATGAACTCAAAGAAGCAGAAGTAAAGTTAAAGCAGGCTTTTATTGAGTTCAACGAAAAGCTTCGGTATCTAAAGAACTACAGGTAAGCATAGCCTCTTTTAATTTAACATTAAGATCTTGACTGCAAAATATAACTGAATTTGTTCTTGCCTTAAATCTAGCTTTCTGAATCAATTGGCCTTCTCCAAGATAATGAAGAAATATGATAAGGTTAGGGAATTTTAATTTAATTTTTCATATGTGTAACCACGTGTTCAATGGCTAACCTAGATTGTTAGCGCAGATCGCAAGGAGAAATGCAGCGGATGCTTACTTACAAATGATTGAAAAATCTTACCTGGGCCAATCTGATGAGGTATATTAAAATATTAAATATAGATATATGGTCTTTGATGTTGTGCTCAACCTTCTAACCAAGAATTCCTTCAGGTCGCTAAGCTCATAGAAAGAGTCGAAGCAGCATTCATAAAGCACTTCTGTAACGGGAATCGCAGTCAAGGAATGAACACCTTAAGGCCGAAAGCCAAAAGAGATAAGCATCGTGTTACTTTTTTTGTTGGTAAGTTATTAGCATCAGCAGTATACACCATTTCTTGACTAGCATATACTGTAGAACTTACCAATGTAATTTCTTGTGAAGGTTGCTTCTTTGGATTCGCGTTAGCACTTGTGGCAGTGATCATTATAAATATGCATACTAAAGATCTTCTAAAAAACGATGAAAAAACTCAGTACATGAATACCATCTTTCCACTGTACAGCTTGTTCGGATTTATCGTGTTGCATATGATGATGTACGCTGGAAATGTATATTATTGGGCACGCTATCGAGTCAATTACTCCTTTATATTTGGATGTAAACCGGGTACAGAATTGGGTTTTAAACAAGTTTTGCTCATCAGTTCTGGTCTATCAGTAGTTACACTTGCAGCTGTACTAGCAAACCTTGAAATGGATATGGATCCAAACACTCGAAGTTACAAAGCTGTAACTGAATTACTCCCTCTGGGCTTAGTCATAGTATGTAATTCCGCTTTTAATCTCTAATTGTTATCTATATGCTTGTGTATCTAATTCGTTGCAAACTATGTTTTCCAGGTTGTAGTTCTGATAGCAATCTGTCCTTTTAATGTATTCTATCGTTCAACCCGTTACTTCCTCTTGGTCTGTATATGGCACTGCATTTGTTCTCCTCTTTATATGGTCACTCTACCTGATTTCTTCTTGGCTGATCAGTTTACTAGTCAGGTAAAATTTCAATACAACTGAGAAATAGTAATATATTTAGTCAAGAAACTAAAATTTGTTTTATTTTCTAAATGGTTTCAGGTTCAATTATTGAGGAATTTAGAGTTCTATATATGCTACTATGGTTGGGGTGATTTCAAGAAGAGGAATGCACAAACTTGTAATGACAGCGATATTTATAAAACTATTTCTATTATTATTGCTGTTATCCCATATTGGATTCGCGTCCTACAGGTAAATGATCTACTCACGCATCATCAAATAAATATACAGATTGTGATTGTTTTCTTAATATTAATATTCTTGACTATTGTCTGTATGACTATTTAGTGTGTACGACGCTATTTTGAAGGACGTGATTCAACACAAGCTCTGAATGGACTCAAATACTTTTCGACCATAGTTGCTGTTGTTACAAGGTCAATGTATAGTCATAAACATGGGATGGCCTTAAAAATCATCGCTGCATCTACCTCAGGAATTGCAACGATTTTTAGCACATACTGGGATTTAGTTAAGGATTGGGGTTTGCTAAATAAAAATTCTGAGAATCCATGGTTAAGAGATAAACTCATTTTGCCTAACCAATATATCTACTTCATAGCAATGGTAATGAGTAGTAATTACTGATATTTACCAATTAGCGCTACAGATAAATATTTCTAACTAATGTTAACTGATTTGCAGGTACTGAATGTGATGCTAAGACTTGCCTGGATGCAAACTGTACTGGATTTTCATGAAGCCCCTTCCCTCCATAGAAATGCCTTAATTGCAATAGTTGCGAGTTTGGAGATCATTCGACGCGGCATATGGAACTTTTTCAGGTCTAATTTCATTTCTGAATATTGATTCGTCAACATAGTTATATGACATAACCTAACCTTGTGGTGAATGATTCAGGTTGGAGAATGAACATTTAAACAACGTTGGAAAGTTTCGAGCTGTCAAGTCAGTGCCGTTACCTTTTAGCTATGAAGATGGAGACAAGAATCTGTAATTTGACTTTCTTAATGAAATAATTAACTATTTAGACATGGCAATTGAACCACTACATCACATGTCAAAAATTATGCTTGAAAATAAACCATAACGAACTCCAAATATAGAACAAATAAAGATGTACAATTAACACTCTTAACTTCAACCAGCCCATTATGTGCACGTGAACGCAAAGAACCTCTGATATACTAATCCAATACCAACAGGCGCACGCATCATCAGGAGGCGTGACATAAATCCCGACCCAACCCGGACCCGAACCCGAATAAGGATAATCAGGTCGGGTTACTCAGGTTTAAAATCTAACTCTGGTCGGGTTACTCGGGTCAACCCGATTAACCCGAATACAAAATAGGGTCGGGTATCAGGTTCAAAATGCTTTGCTTATTCGGGTTCGGGTCAACCAGAGTAACCCGATTTTTATTTATTTATTTATTCCGTATTTTTGTAAGTTTACATATGAATTTTGTCTAATTTTTATTTAAATGAAAGGCCCAAGTTAAATGGTTAAACAATTGCATGGTTTCAAGTAGGGGTGATTTTGTAACAAACAACTGCTAATGTATCTTCGAGTTGCATGTTTTAGAGTAACAATTTATTATTTTTTTTCAGAAGCTAATTCAGTCCAACAAATGGAATTGACTTGTCCGTTATTTGGTAAGAAAACCAGTTCAATGCATCCTATGAATTTGACTTTAATCAACCAGTCAACAACTATTTTGTTCAAAAACCAGATTCGATTTAACTGATTGCTTCCATATGGTAGACTGCATTGATCAAGTCTCTCTCCATTTGTCTTTGATTAGGCTTAAAGTTTTAGACACACAACCTTTGACTAACGTGACACAGTTAACCACTTTGGGCAAATACAAATACTATGGTTTTGTAAATGGCACAGACCCGAACCCCTTGACCGGGCCTGATTTGACCCGAACCCGATTAACCCGAGTTGAAATACGGTCGGGAGAGGGCATATTATTTTTAGCCTCGGACCAAACTAGACCCGACTAGTTTGAACCGAACCCGACCAACCCGACCCGATTAACACTAGCATCCATTTAAGCCATAATTTTATCACTATTAGAATTGCTGCTACCTTCAGTACTGATGTTGCAGAGTGTTATTTTCCTTAACCAAAAGCATTGAAGGTTTTCATAATCGTTATCTTGCCCAATCAGAAGATTTGGGTCTGTATTCAACTAAAGTAACATAGAAGCATATATGCGCAATGAAAGTTATGGCATAATTGAAGTCACAAAAACTGAGTTCTTGTAGCCGTTTTATAGTCATAACTAATTTTGCATCTGATATATTGGTTCTTTAATTGAACTCAAAATTAAATAAAATAACAGGTCAACCCAACCCATTTGTGATCGGTTTGACCATTTATCTATACGACTAGGGGTGTAAACGAGCCGAGTCGACCCGAGTACTGCCATGCTCGAGCTCGAATCGAGCTCGAAACTCGACACTAGCTCGGTCGAGCTTTATATTTCGAGCTCGAGCTCGACTCGTCATATAAAACTCGAGCTCGAAACTCGACTCGAGCTCAGTTATTTCTACATTCAATGCGCGAACTCGATAAATACTCGGCATATCAAGCTCGGCTCAACTCGATTTGTATGAAAATTAAGTAAATGTATGTATATAAAAGGGTAAAAGTGTAATTTAATCGAAGCTCGTTTAGGCTCGACTCGACTATATACTCTAGTAGCTCGAACTCGAGCTCGACTCGTTTAAATCGAGTCGATTTCGAGTAGTTTACGAGTCAATCTCAAATAACTCGCGAGCTGTCTCGTCTCGTTTACACCCCTATATACGACCGTCTCTTTTGCTTGAAACTAACATATCACAATAGACAGCACGGTGTAGTGCACCAATAACGGTTAGAGGTGTGAAAATGACGCTTATGGCATCGCTATAACATGTTATATGGTGGTTTGGTGTTATAGGGTTTTAGCTATTGTGTTGGTGAAGGCGATATAAATTTTATTGGGGAGGGTGATTATATTATAAGAGTGTTATATGATATATGTTGATGTGACGGCACCTATAAAATTTATACGTGCCGACCGCACCTTGCTCTCTAACAATTATAATATGCCTTTCACATATCAGCAATTTTCATATGCAAATCTATTCCACTCTCAATATCCTTTCCATTTTTCATCATAAAAGCAATAATCACAATCTAACTTTTTAGTAGGTTTTCTAATAAGGTTCAATCTATTCTTTGTAATACAATTATTGCATGAACGCCAATGGCGCGTAACTCAGTTGGTAATGGATAGATTATTGCATGAACGCCAATGTCATTTTGTAATACACAAGTTGTACTGCCCATAAAACCATATAGAAATTCAAGAGCAAAGATTAACTCTGCCATTAAGCTCCATTGTTCCTTGGAACTATAACGATGACCTTCGAAAGTTTAGGATTTATGTTTGTAGATACTATTAAGTAGCATTTACGAATGTGTTTGTAAAATATGATGAGGTTAGGTCGAAAATTGAAGTCAAATAAATATGTATTTAAATGAATCAGTAACTTATTTAAATTTCAAGTTTGAAATTTTATGGGAAAGGTAAGGCATGTCTTGTCAAATGCGGTTCAACCCATTGCGTCTTTCTGATAACTTCGCATTTGCTTCGTAGTAAGTTGCTGTTGAGGAACCGTTCTGGGGTAAACGGGATCCCGTCTGGATATCAGGTGACCCTCAATTCACAACTGCATCGCAACATCTTCGCCTTCGTTCCTGGCAAAAATTGGTGTGCTGGAAAATGGCCGAGATTGGTGTCATCTAGTTCAGAATGAGACGGCGGTGAAGATAATGCAATTTCCGATAATAATGGAAGTGTGTGCAACGAAATATGAACAAATATGTGAAGTTTGGGATATAATAAGTTACTAAATAAAATGTTAAATAAATGAAAAATAGATGTGTTATGGGTATAAAAGGGTAAAAACCACAAAACGTTAATCAATGTCCTAAATTTGACAATATGACACAAAATTATGTTATTTTGAAAATAAGTATAACAAAATTTCAAATTTCCCAAGTACAAATGTCTACCTAATAACGGTTGCTAATGCTGGAGGGCTTGTGTTCCAATTATATCTTTTATTGTGTAAGAAACCCCCAACTAAATGGTTGTGGTAAAAAAAAATCGTTGTAAATAGATAGCATCTTCGATCACAAACACGCAAATTTTGCGAAGCATAAATTTCTACCTATTAACACCTTCCGTCTCATATTAATTTTTCACTTTGATTTTTTTAGGTCTACTTTGAATTTTTTTTTTTTTTTTTTTTTTTTTTTTTTTTTTTTTTGTATGATACTTGATGCAAAATATACGAATTAATTGAGTTTTAAATTTATTTTCATTAGTATAACTTTTATTAAATATTATATACCACAAACAAAAATATTTAAAGTTGAAGTTGAAAAAAAAAATAGATTTAACAAATTAAAACTGGACAATTAATATAGAACGGAGTTATTAATAAATATAGCACTGCTACACACATAATTGATGAATAGGTTGTGTTATACAAACCCTCCTTATATTATCAAATTAGATGAGGTTTAATCAAACTCTACAACCCGCTGACGCATACCGTATAAACCGACCATATGTGCAATGATTGAAAATCCTCGTTATAAGGTCCAAATAACTTCCCTTGATGAATACAACTTTACCAAACTTGTACAAACTTAAAACTTTTTTGTGTAAAAAGTGTAAGTTTTTGTACTATACACATGATTGATCAGTACAACTTTTACCAAATTTGTTGTGAGATGTGACAAAAGAGTCTCATTTTGCAATTACAACGGAGTATAATAAAAGACCGATTGAATTATTAAAAGTGTGTACATTTTCTTATCACTAAAATTTATGAAACATAAAAAATACGAGTTTGTGGTTTGGGATTTAACATGATATCTCAACTACATATAACAACGAGATTTTATAGCGGTAAATAGTTTTATTGATAAAAAAAAGTTTATGGGTCATAATCGAAAAATAATACAAGTTTGAGAATTTAAGGATTAAACATAATGTTTTTAAACCTGATTCGACCAGGGTGGTTCAACCGGTTGAACAGTTCCTGCCGGAAAACGGGTCACTATAAGCCGGATCAACCCAACGGGTTAGGTTGAAAAAACGGGTCAAGTTAAACCGGGTCAACCCGCCGGGTTTGAAACGTCCCAGGTTAACTCGGTTTTCGATATTTATTAATAGTTTCCTTTTGAAGCATATGTATATTAATAGTTAAAGTTGCTCATAATTAATTGTTTGAATATTTTCTTTTTAATTTTTTCCACATTTCACTTTCTTGACTTTTCACTTTAGCCATTTTTGTTTTTTTTCTACATTTCACTTTCTTTGAATTTTCACTTTTAACTTTAACCATTTTTGTTTTATAAATAGTATAGATACATATAGTTAGTCACGTGTATTTTTGCCTCATCTTTAATAATTCGATTATGTATGGTCACAATTAGCAAATAAATGTTACTAATAAAAAATTTTAGGCCTGTTATTTTTACCTTTTTAACATGCAAGTTTTAGAAATAAAAGGCCAATTTTGTACATAAAAAAAAGAAGCGTTTTATTTTACAAACTCAAAAACACTCACATACAAATGGACCAATCAGAAGCCTCTATTTAAAAAAACATAAAAAAACACGGAAGGGCCATTTTTGCCAACTCACCAAACTTACCCCACCAACCCCACCTCCTACCTCTCACTTTACATACATCAGATATCATAAAAAACTAACTTTCTCTCTCTAACCATCATCAACAACCACCATGACAAATAAAAAATAACCACTTTTTAACAGTTCAAGTCATCAATAAAATACAAAAATGGAAGAATCATCGAGTGCACAAGTAGATCCACAAAAAAACCGGTTCAAAATGAACCTACTGAATCTCGGGATGAAGGTATGATGCTTCTGACTAATTATTTAGTTGTTTTATTAGTTGTGTTTTTTAGTGTTTACATTTGGTTGAGTTTCTGAGTAAAAAACTTTGTATACATGGATGCACACCAAGTGTTTGATGAAATGTGTGACTGAAAAGTATCACCAGTGATATTTGAAGTTGAACTGTATACGTGTGTATCACCAGTGATATTTTGAAGTTGAACAATATATGTGTATTATCACTAGTGATATTTGTATTTGACTTAACCGTGCAAATCACATAAAGCACACAGAAAATGAAACAATCGTCATCTAAAACAACGAATACTTTAGTTTTTACTGTTATAGAATCATTATTAGTGTGTTTTACGAGTTAATTTTCGATAATTTGTGATGTTGTGATGATTTATGTGATAATATGAGAGATTAAAAGTTAGGTTTAACATAACAAAAGATATGTTGTGGTGCTTTTGTTTGATTTGTGGTGGATTTGTATGTTTAATGATTGTGCATGTTTCAAAAGGTTTTACCGCGGTATTTGAAAATAATATTGACTGGTAATGTATTACATGTGATATAAAAGGTAAATTATTGTTGATTGGTAGAATATCTATTGTGATAACAAATAGTTATTTGTTTGACATATGATACTGAAAACAAATGAACTATTCGTACACTAAAAAAAATTATGAAAATATTTTGATGCAGATTTGAATGAGACCTGTGCAAAAAACAGCGTCATCAAACGAAAAGAATCAACAACAAGTGCAATTGTCGTTGAAGAAAGCACAACATCTCCACAACCAAATTGAAGAAGCTCAAACACTTGTGATATCACAAGTTCCTCCATCACCACAATTGATTTAACAAATAGAAGAAAGCTGACACACATGTGATATCACCTGTGATATCATTTGATATCACCTGTGATATCACTTGATATCACCTGTGATATCACTTGATATCACCTGTGATATCACTTGATATCACCTGTGATATCACTTGATATCACCTGTGATATCACTTGATATCACCTGTGATATCACAGGTGGTATCACCTGTGATATCACATGTGATATGTGATCACATGTGATATGTGATCACATGTGATATCAAAAGTTCCCCCGAAAGCATCTGAGAATAAAATGAAGGTGTTTGTTGATGAACCAATAAAGAGGACGATTGTTGAAGAACAAAACAAAATAAAACAAGATGAAAACAGTTGCGTTGTTATGTTTTAATCTATACGGTTATAAATAAATGTGTATAGTTGATAAGTTGGAAGTCAATAGTAGGTATTTAGTTTGACTGAATTATGTTATTTGTCACAAGAGATTCAAACTCACAGAAATGGGCCATAGTGAGCAATTGTTTAATCCATCTTGATTTGTGAATATTTGTTTGATAAAGTTTTGAGTGGTATTTGGTTTAATATGATAATATGAAAAGTGAAAAGTGTCATACCTGTAGTATCACCAGTGATATTTGAAGTTGAACTGTATATGTGTATTATCACTAGTGATATTTGTATTATCACTTGTGAAATTTTGTATATTTTATAGGTTTTTTTGTTTACTTGTTAAGCTTTATTTTACTAGTGCTATTGAGTAAACCTAACAATTCAGAAAAGAAAAAAAAATAATAGTATCACAAATGATATACAAGTCCAGGATAAAATTAGCAATGCTATTAAATAAACCTAACAATCCAGTAAAAAAAATCAATCAATCAACAAACTAATACTTCAATTGCAGCGACTGAGAAACCGCCTCCACTTTCAACTACGCCGCCGCCCCATTGACATTTGAAACTTTTCCCTTGTTTGGACAAGTATGTCTATTATGATCAATTAAACTACAAATATTACAACCCTTATTTTGGTTCTTACTTTTCTTAATAGCTTTCTCGCGTCCACCCATAATACGGTCATTCTTATGTACTTTAGCTCTCTCAGGTTGTCTACAAAAGAAGTCCAGTATCATAGACAGCTTA
>JARVZY010006305.1:0-26772 GCA_030686995.1 Artemisia argyi
AGAAACCTCGTCCATTGCTTTACGTAACTCCTCTTCAGTGTTGGTTTTCATAACTTCTAATTCCCTCTTTTCTTCAGTTAATTGAGTGACATGTTGCTCTGAAACCGACAATGCATCTTCAAGGGACTTTATAGTTTTGTACGCTTCGTTTAGGTTGATAGCATTAGTAGAAACCTCTTCCTTTGCTTTCTGCAATTCTTCTTCAGTCTTGGTTTTTATGATTTCGAAATCCCTCTTTTCTTCATTTAATTGAGAGACATGTTGCTCTGAAACCGATAATGCATCTTCAAGGGATTTTATAGTTTTGTGGGCTTCATTTAGATTGATGGCATGACTAGAAACCTCTTCCATTGCTTTTCGCAATTCTTCTTCAGCGTTGGTTTTCACAGCTTCTAATTCTCTCTTTTCTTTGGTTAATTGAGCCACATGTTGTTCTGAAACCAGTGACGCATCTTCAAGGGACTTCATCGTTGTCATGACATCAGCCAACTTGCTAGCCAGCTTACCAGCTTCATCTTTTACGTCCCCCAACTCCTGCTCTACCTTCGCTTTTGCAACTTGACATTCATGTATATATGTTGCACACCACTTCACCTTTTCAACTGGCTCGGTTACATCAGCCGGAATAGCAACTTCATCAGTTGCCGCAATCACCTGCTGTAATTGGCTTGCCAGCTTACCTGCTTCATCTTTTACGTCTCCCAATTCCTGCTCAGCCTTCGCCTTTGCAGCTTGACATTCATTGAAATATGTTGCACACCATTTCACCTTTTCAACTAACTCTGTTACATCAACTGGAATAGAAATTTCATCAGTTGCGTTAGTTACCTGCTGTAATTGGCTTGCCAGCTTACCAGCTTTATCTTTTACATCTTCCAACTCCTGCTCAGCCTTGACTTTTGCAACTTGACATTCATTTAAATACGTGGCACACCACTTCACCTTTTCAACTGCATCTGTTACATCAACTGGAATAGCAATTTCATCGGTTGCCTCAATTACCCGCTGTAATATGGTATTGCTCTCAGTTAAGAACTGCTCAACTTGATCCTTTTCTTCTATTAAACGCTGGAGATCAGATTCCAGCTTTGCAATCCGTCCCGCATCCCTTTCTTCTTGATGTATTAACTTGGTCTTTAATTCTTCAATCTGAGCATTCTTTTCAGCCATTTGTTGTTTCAAGCTATCACGCTCTTGAACCAAACCTTTGCCCTTCTTAACCGCCATAGACAACTTCTCCCTTAATAGGGCAGCTTTATCCTCAGATCGTTGAAGATCAACTTGCAAAGACCCATTTTGATCTTTCAATACACGAAGTTCTTCAGATAGATTTGCTATCTTATTCGAGCACTTATCCAGCTCCAATCTATCCTCTGCAAGATAGTTCTTCTCCTGAGCTTCCACCACCAATGACACCGTAAGGCGATCAATCTCAGCATGTGCAGCCTCTTTCGTTCTATCAATTTCATCATGTAGCCTGATAGATTCATTTGCAAGCCACGTGACCTTATCAGCAATATCGGATGACTGAAGTTGCTCTCCAACACCACTAAATGACAAAACTTCTTCACACTTTTTAAGTACCACGTCCCTTTGCAAAAAGGTTTCTTTCAATGAATTAGCAGCCTCTAAGGCAGTTGATCTCTCTTGCAGTTCAGCTAAACATTTATCTAACTCATTTGTTTTCTCAACAATCACTTGCTTCAGTGAATCACGTTGCTGAACCAATGACTTACCTTTGGTCACAGCCAAGTTTAGCTTTTCTTTGGTATTAGCAGCCCGTGTCTTCTGTAATTCAACTTCCCCATTGAGCTTTCCAACCTCTGAATTCAACATCTCAATTGTTTCTTTGCTTTTGCCAAGCTGTTCCATCAGCTTCCCGTATTCAACTTCCAAATAGCTACTTTTATGGGCCAACTCATATTCTTTCCTTTTCAGTGAAATCAATTCCTCTCGTACGATAAAGAAAACTTTTCCCAAGTCAGCTTCAATTTGGTAATCTGACTTAACCTCGGTTAAACACTGGTTTAGCATTTGAGCTTCTGAAAGGAAGCGATTGTAATACTCAATTATAATGGAGGTATATTTTTCAAGATGAGATAGTTTATCACTAGGAGATGTTGCCGGGAATTCTTCCTCTCCGAAAACAGTTGCAAAAATAGATCTAATCCTATCTGCAATGGTCTCAACAGAGGACAATTCGACGACCTTCACATTAAGGTCTCTAATTGTGCCTTCTTTTTCTGACTGCTCACTCGAAGCAAGCTCAATAAAGCTAGAGCATTCATTTATCATCTCATGCAAAGGTGACGCTGATGTGAGTTCACCAGTAAACAGCCCACCATCACTTCCATCAATCAGTTGAGGTTTCTTAATAAGATCCTTCAGCTGATGGCGGAGATTAGTCAGTTCTGTCATCAACAGACGTCTTTCTTCCTGCAATGAAAAGTTAGTCAACTTAGTAATGGTACAAATCTAATAGAAGTGGCAAATATATGTGGGTCATGTAATGGGGCAAAATGAGTTTGGGTTAAAATGAGCCGTGTCATGTTGGTTTGACCTGCAAAGACTTGGCCCCGTTCCTTTTTTAGCTAGATTTTATTATTTGACTTGTCTGAGATAAACCTGGAATCGACCCACTCATAAATAAATAAGCAAACTTAAAGAAGTATTTAAACTGGAATAAGGTGATAAGCGAACCTGATAATGGTTCGGCAACATTTCTCTTTCATTTGTTAGTAAAATATGTCGAATATCTTGTGTAACGTCCCCAAATGTCTGTCGCCCTTCAGGAAGTATTTCTGCATCACTACTCTCATCAATATCAGTCCTTCCATCGTAAGAAACCAAGTCGTCTGGGCAATCCACAAACTCTTCGTTTCCCC
Source organism: Artemisia argyi (assembly GCA_030686995.1). Taxonomy (NCBI): domain Eukaryota; kingdom Viridiplantae; phylum Streptophyta; class Magnoliopsida; order Asterales; family Asteraceae; genus Artemisia; species Artemisia argyi. The sequence goes on from JARVZY010006305.1 coordinate 2,886, forward strand.
CATCTTCGGTCATCATTAGATCACTTGTTTCGTTTTGTACATCATCTACTCTTGTAACCACTACCCCGTCATCCTGCTCAGGTCAATCAAAATGTAGCTTGCTCATAAGTCACAAGTTTGACTTACTCTATAGTCTATGCTACATCGGATACAACAATTTAGCCAGCAATGCGACATAAAGATATAAACCGCGCAACAAACCATTTGTGCAGATTATCAAACTTAGGTGGTGTTTGGCATTACACCTAGAAACTATTATCTGATTAGTGCATTTCCAAGTTGTATATAATCAGTTTCTAGAGTTTGGATAAACTGAAACTGATTCTGGTTATCTGATAAGTTAGGGGGTGGGGTCATTTTACACGTGATTCCTTGTCAAACACTAAAACCTTGTGATCTCACTCTAATTACTCACATGATGACTTTGAAAACACAATGCCAACCATCCGCCTTAATCAGATTCTATAAATCATTTAAGTGTAACAACTTATCAGGATACTCAGCTACATTACATACATACACTCCAAAACTCTCTAAATGTAGTTTGACTTTTAAGGTAAAAGTGATAGACTTCCAATATAACACAGACAAACTTATAATCAGTGTTGCAAAAATCGGCCGAATTGGCCGATTAATCAGCGATTAATCGGTAATCGGCCTAGGACCTTGGAGAGAATTCCATGGAAATCGGCCGATTAATTGGCCGAGTCACGAAAATCGGCCGATTAATCCGTAAAAAATGGCTAATCGGCCCCGGACCGCCTCAGTACCGATTCACGATTTTTGCAACATTGCTTATAATAACATCAATGCCCAACCATATAGTCGCTAATTAACCAACTACTATTCCTTAAATATCTCTCGATTCTAAAAAACATTAGTAATCCCTATCTAGAAGCATTCTCTCTACTTTCGGGTTTACCATATCCAACTACGGCGGGATTGAGTACTGTTGTTGTTGTTGTACATTAGTAACGCTGCCTAAATATAACAATTTGAGGTCAAATTACAACTAAGGGGGTGTTTGTTTCAGCTTATATAGCTGGCTTATGGCTTATTTGGTTTTGGGCTTATATTTCATAAGCTCACTTTTTGTGGCTTAATTTGACACTTGTGAGATTATATAAACTTATCATGACATGATAAGCCTTATATAAGACAGAGAATCTCAAAATAAGCCAAAAAAAGTGAGGTTATGAAACATAAGCCCAAAACCAAATAAGCTCATAAGCCAGCTATATAAGCTGAAACAAACACCCCTAAAAAAAGTTTGTTAATTATAAAATGTAAAAGTTAGTAAAAAAAAGTAAAAAGTAAAAAAGGAGTACCTGATTAATGGAATTAGTAGGGCTTGAAGATGGAGAAGAAGAATTGATAATATTAGGATCAACATGAACAAATCCGCCCTCTCCAGCTGTCAGACTCTCCGTACCACTACTACTCTGCTCCTCTTCTACTATTTCATTATTATTGTTATTATCTTCTTCTTCCTCCATTTTTCATAACAAGATCTGCATAAACACAAACACATTTAATTAAATCCATTTTCTTCTATAAATTCAGAATTAGGTTATGTGTGTGTGTTTACCTTGTGTTTTATGATTGAAAATATTGGTTTACGTGTGTCTAGTTGATTGATTTTGTTTTGTTTTGGGCAGAGTGCGTTACACACGAGGAGACTTGAGTCCCGCTGAGATGGATGACTTTCGAAACGGTGTCGTGCGAATGAGGTCAAACAGTTGACCCACCCACCGACTGCTCGTGTGGTGTACTTGTTTATGTGTTCTGTTGTGATGATACCATAGAAAAAGCCATCTAGCTACTATTATTATTTTATTTATGTGATTATTATCTTGTCTTTTCTACTTGCTTTCTATCTATCCACCAACAAAAGTTATTATGTCAACAAAGAATGTGTTTGTCTGATTTTTCTTTTATTTTTTTCTTCTACATTATGAGGAATAAGGCTTGTTTTATACTTGGTAAAAAATACTGTCAACTCAATACTTTTTTCCTATACTTTTATCACTCAAATTATAAGACGCCTCTTGGCCCAAACTTTAACTTAATAAAAAACAAATACTACACACACAAAAAAAATACCCTATAACTCCTCACTCGGCTGGTAATTTGGCGCGAGGCTCTATAACTTGATGGAAGTTGTGGTGTCAAGCCATTTTGTATAGTCAAGTTATAAGAACATTGGGTGCAGTGGTGCCATGGCTTCAAGCCGTGGCACCAAAAGTGCTGCCACGTCAGCAAAAAGCTCCCATGACACCAGAAATCCCATGGCACCACATTTCAGGGGTATCCATTGAAACCAAAATTTCTGGTGCCGTCGGCCAATTTTTTTTCTTTTACATAAAATTAAACATACACAATATTAACTAAAATAAACTACATTAATTAAAAAAAATAAAAAAATGCATTAATTTAAAATGAAAAATGAAACACGATTACTGTGTGCAAAGCCCAAGCCCAAAAAGGGGTTATCTTCTTCCTACTGCTACCTGCAAAACACAACCAAAAAAGAAAAATAAAAAAAACAAAAACAAAACAAAACACAAACACAACACAACAAACACAGCCTTCATAAAACACGATTTTTAGAAGCTCAAATAAAAAAAATAAAAAAAAATAAAAAAATAAAAAAAAAAAAAGGCGACGGCGCTGAGCCTTGGCTGCGGCGCCACCACCGGTACGGTGCGCCGTCAGTTTTGCTTGGCTGCTGGTGATGGCACCACCCACGCATTTGTACCCCATGCTCTAAGACACCTCTTTATTACTGCATTCGTCCCTAAATAAATATCCAGTTTGACTTTTCATAATCAAACTTATTCAACTTTGACTTTATTTATTTATTTATTTATTTATTTTTTGTGTGTTATATAATACATGATAAAAAATTATACCATTGAAAAATATACTTGAAACCCAATCCATTCATATATTTTGCATCAAATATTATATAACACCGACAAAAATAGTTAAAGTCAAAGTTGAACCAGTTTGACTCTGAAAAGTCAAACTGAACATTTATTTAGGGACGGAGGTAGTAATTAATTTGAATCAATAAGTAGAAAGAAGCTTTTTCCTTTGATATGATATTAAGAGGCATTATTTTATTACAATTGTTTGTAAAAATGAAATTCAACCAATCACAATTAAGTGTCAATATTCACTATATCATAAATTATTTGCACTTTTTTCGGAATTATCATCCAATCAGAAACATTCATAAATGGTGATGTAATAAAACTTATTTGCTTAACGACAACCCTTAGGGCCGTCGTTAGCAAAACCCTAAACCTTTTTACAAAATTTTTGATTTAACTTTCCTAACAAATGCTTGTTGTGGTCTGCATTACGACATTTTGTACAAAATAACTAAATTTTAAACACTAATGGATATATCTCATTTCTTGAAACTTTAAACACTAATGGATATATCTCATTTCTTGAAACTTTCAAAAATCTTAGAAAGCTTAAAATTTATTTAAAAAAACACACGATTTAAGGAACCGCAAATATAAAAGTTGATTTGAAAATACATTAATGTAAAAATTGACTTGATAATAAATGAAACTAAACACGGTTTATTAATACTAAAAGAGTATACGTGCATAGCAACGAGATTTTAAAGCGACATACAGCTATAATTAAATGTATTTTATAACGTTTTATGTAACCAAAATATCATTATAATTAATAGTTGTCAGAAAATCCCGTTGTTGTGCATGAATACTTGTCAAGTTTTCTTAAATACTTTTATTTTTTATTTTTAATAAACAAGACTTTCGATAATTTGGTATACTAACCCCGGGATAAAGCCCGCCACTATCAAAACAACTTATAAGTACACTTATCAATAGAAAGAAGCAAATTTGTTCAAAATATATATATATATATATATAAAGAAGCAAATAAAAATTATTGCTTTAAGCATTCGTTTTTTATTATATTAATTTCTATAATACCGTTTAAAATTACTATTGAAATAGCTTTCCTACAAAAATGAAACACATTACATGTGACTAACTTACATGTACCGTAATGACTTAGGATCAAATGAGAAGAAAACTTAAAATGAGAAGGATGAGAAATAACTATAATCACACATTTAAGATGCATCGACTTAAATTAGATGCATCCATAATCTTTTAGATGCACCATAATATATTTTCTAGCAAAAGATTAGATGCATATGCATATATTATATGCATTTCATCAAGTTAGACAAATCCTATACATTTTTCGTCCTCTGCTGGTCAAATTTGTTGTTAGTACTACTTTGCATCGTTTTCACTTCAAATCACTTTTCGGAACTAATTTGGATGCATTTAAATGAATAGAGATGCATTTAAATCAAGTCGATCCATCTCAAATGTGTGGTTATAGTTATTTCTCATCCTTCTCATTTTAAGTTTTCTTCTCACTGGATCCTTACCCGTACCGTAATAGTCATTGATAGAAGAAGTTGTTATGTTTCAACATCTATATCTTTTAACTTTTTCTAATTATAAGTATTAATTAGCTCTTGTTGTGGTATGAGTTTGGACTTTGGAAGTAACAAATGATTTCGTGAATATTTAGCAAAGGTTTGCTTTTTTTGGAAATTAGTGCCTCATTCTTCCACCTTTTGCTATATGCAATGTTGGCTAATACCAACACCGATAAACAAGTCATTCTAAAAAAAGCCCTAGAGGTGGTACCAACCGCATAGACTGGGATAACGTAATGGCAACTAACAAAAAAACGAATACCGAAACTCACTTAATTAAAGCAAGTATGTTATTGTATGTATACATAACAAAATCAGCTGTACAAATGTGGCATGATACTATTGCCTCATAACTCTATTTTCAATTACGCGTTAATGCTCAACTAACATTAAGAGTAAATATATGTGATTTATGACTTAATAAGTCTCATTAGTATGCCAGTATTAATGAATACGCTAGCTCATTGTTCATTTTATTTCTAATCTTCTTTTAGAAAGGAATATCATACTATACAGAATGGGAGAACCCAATGTGTTTTTTGAGAGTTCTCGTGAACCACATGGGTTTTCCTCAGTGTAAAACATCACAATTTTTTTTTTTTTTTTTTTTTTTTTTTTTAATTTTTTTTAGTATTTTTTTAACAAGCTTGTTTAGGATCAATGTACTAGTGAAATAAACCTCATAACTTTTAGTTATGCATCCGACATTGCCATATAGTACATGTATATGTATATTATACAGATAAACTAAGAATAAGTTGAGAGCATCTCACACCACCTTATCTCTATAAGCCTTTTGGTGCACACACGATCTCATCACCTAAAGCGACACAATTAAAATCAGAAACAAGTTGGCTTCCAAGTCTTCCCCACATCACGACATGTGCTATTATGGATATGCTTTTGAGTAATTAAAATAACTCGCGTTTTTATACACACGTGTACAAAAACGTGTATATAAAAATGTATATAAAAACGTGTGTATAAAACGTATATAAAAATGTGTATATAAAAACGTATATGAAAACGTGTATATAAAAACGTGTATAGAAGCATGTATAAAAACGTGAGTATAAAAATATGTATATAAAAAAGTGAAATAAATGTGTGTATGAAAACGTGCATAAATGTTAAATAGGATTTTTTTTTATTAGAAAACCAAATTTTTATGTTTTATTTTTTTTTAATTTTTTTTTTTTTTTTTTTTTTTTTTTTTTTTTTTTTTTTATAAAAGGATTTTTTTTTTTTTAAATTTTTTTTTGAGTTAAGTATAAACGGTCGTTAGTATAAAGAACTAACGGTGCAAATATAGGACTAACAGTGCAAATATTTGTTGCAAACAGTCGTTAGCTAACGGAAAAAACTAACGACAGTTAGTCTCCGGGACCAAACCCGTATGGGTTGAAAAACACATGGACTGGATCTGGGTAAAATAAACCACAAGGACCATTTTCGAGTGACCCGATAAACCACAAGGACTATTTATGATATTTACTCTAACTTTAATTTGGTCAAACCCATCTAAAATTTCATCAAACACAATTAATATGTATAAAAACAATATGTGATTTTGTAAAATATAAAAAAAGATAAAGTAATTAAGGGGGTGTTTGGGTGTGCGTTTGGAGAAAGATTATCTGCTTATTGAGCTTGCAAACCGCAAATAATCTCTTTGATGTGTTTGGGTGTACGTTGCAAACTGCGTTTTGCATGTAGGGACTTACTTTTTGAAAAAGTGGTTTTGTTTGAAAACGTGAAAAGCAATTCCAAACATCCCCTAAATAGAATTATTATTATTATTATTATTATTATTATTATTATTATTATTATTATTATTATTATTATTTTATTTTTATTATTTGTTTTTGATGATAATTTGATAAATTTAATAAATGCCGAATGAAAAAATAGGAAACTTAGTGCCCATTTGATTTGTAGATGTGTTTAGAAATAAAATTTGGATTTTGTTTTAGTACAGGGTTTTTTTTTTTTTTTTTTTTTTTTTTTTTTTTTTTTGCAAAAGGTGAAATTTTATATATAACTTCCAACATGTACAATAAGCATAACATCAAACTGATTTGACATGCCAAATCAGATACAAGAACTTCACTACAAGACTACCAGAAATACATCTTATCTGCTATACTAGACAATTAATAACAGGCATAAAGCTACTTGCTATCTTCACTGAATTCACCTTAATGCATTGCACCAAACCATCTGACTACATTTCCATATCAACTCCCCACCAAGGCCATTCAACTAGCACCCACAACAGCCTAAGTAGGAAAGAAGTATGGCTTCATCAGGAACCCAACCATTCCAGTCAAGGGCTCTTCTAGAACTCCTACATTTCCCTCTTTACAAAAGGCTTCAGGGTTCTAGAAACACACACCTTGAGGGAGAATCTACATGCCCCCTTGGTGATACACTGAAAAGACCAAGTAGGGTCATCTTGCACCCCTCACTATTCCAATCTTCCCATGTACCACCCTCCAGTTCATTTTCCCTTCTCTATAGTTAACCTACTTTATGATTAATCTAATCTAAGTACATCAGAGGGTACAATTAAACTGAATAGCTACCTAACACAGGCCTGCAACACAGTTAACTGTAAGCCTCCAATGTCTATAGATAGAAAATCAAGATACAAGGCCTTCTATAGAAATGAACTAATATTCTCAGCAATCCAAAGATAGACTGCAAGAGATCCATGATAAACCTGAGTAAATCTTGTACACATCATGAGAACTAAATCAAACATTATCCCATTTAACATTCCAAAGAGAGGACACCTTGTTCACATCCATTGACTTTTTCACTTTTGTTGACATAAATAACGCCTTAAAAACATTATTAAGTTTTTATCAATATCTCTATGTTTTGATCATTACAAAATATAACCTCAAAGAACTAAAACTTATGACATAAACAAGTATTTGGTGATTAATATTTCTCTTTACATCCAAATCACTTAAGGTATGAATAAACAAAGTGTTTAGTGCAATGTATGATCAAAGGGGTATTTAATTAACTAATACAAAGTTTATTTAATTATATAATCTTATTATATATTTTTGAAAAACACTTTTGGTAATAAGGAAAAATGTTTTAATCATACTAAATATATGATTTCAAATATTTAACCAAAATCAGTTAGTTTTTCACCAAATAAACTTTCCCCACTAAAAAACAAAGTTTCTGGCCGTTACAGTTGGGCGGCCCCCTTAATTATAAGGGGCGGCCCCCTTAATTTTAAGGGGGCCGGCCATGCTTTAAGGGGACCGGCCACGCTCCTCTGTCAGAAACTTTTGCCTATAAATACCACCTTAAACCTGGATTTTTTCCCCACCTTTTGCACTTCAGAACTTTCTGTTCTAGATCTCCATTTCCAATCTATAAATCCTTTGATCATACATTCTTAAATCTTTGTTTCAAAGTGATCCATACATAATCCATTCAAGTGCAAGAGAAGAATACTTCTATCCCTCAAGACAAGAAGTATTACAACTAGTTGTGATCTCCACATCTAAGTTGTTTAAGCATCATCATTAATTATTATTTCATAGTGTGATTAGTTGTGAATATTTGTTAGAGAATAGTTGTGTAGATAGTAGAAGTTGATTAGTAGTGAAATAGGTTAGTTGTGAAGATTGGTGTGTAGAAGAAGGTGTGTAGAAGATTGGTGTGTAAAAGCTAGGTGTGAAGAAGATTGGTGTATAGATAGGTGAAGAAGATTAGTGTGTAGATAGGTGTGAAGAAGTTTGGCGTGTATATTGGTGTGAAGATTGGTGTGTAGATTGGTGTGTAAATTGGTGTGTATATTGGTGTGTAAGGTTTTCTCCGCCATAAGGGAGCTTGTTGATATAGTGAAGAAAACTCTCGAGTTAGGTGCTCGGGGAGTGGAGTAGGGCAAGGAAGGTGCCTTGTAGCCGAACCACTATAAATCGCTTGTCTCTCGGTTTGATCTTTCCATCCTTTACTTATTTCATTACTTACATAATTATTGCTTCATAGTAGATATATACTTAGTATTGTTCATATTGTGTATAACTAGATTTCATATATCATCGAATCTATATTTTATAAATCAACGAAAACTTTTAAACAATTTGTTTTATAAAAAAAAAAAAAAAAAAAAAATATTAAAAAGACGTAAAACTATTCAACCCCCCCTTCTAGTTTTCCACAATTGGTATCAAGAGCCACGTCTAGCAAGAATTTTAAAATATATTGTATTTTAAAACTTGTAACGATCTATGGAATCTTTAAAATATTTAGAAGGGCAATCTATGCAAAGACCACCACTATTTGAAAGTGATGGATTTTTATATTGGAAAAATAGATTCGAAACGTATGTGAAATCAAAAGATCTTGATCTTTGGCATATTATTACCTTTGGTGATTTTCCCCCTATTCAATATAATGTTGAAACCAAAATGGATGAAATTGTAGCTTTTGAAAAACAAAATGATGATTTGAAAAAGAAACTAGCAAAAAATAATGAGGCTAAAATGGTCATTTATAATGCGTTACTACGCAAAGAATATGAAAGAATTTTTATGTGTAAAACCGCAAAAGAAATTTGGGATTCTTTACTAATCACTCACCAAGGTAATAGCCAAGTCAAAGAAAATAAAATAGATCTTCTTGTACAACAATATGAACAATTTACGATTCCGGAAGAGGAATCAATTGATAATGCTTTTGCTAAGTTTAACACTATCATCACAAGTTTAAAAGCACTTGATGAGACATTTTCTAGTAAAAATTGTGGTAGGAAATTTCTTAGGGCATTGCATCCAAAATGGCGAGCTAAGGTCACGGCAATTGAAGAATCAAAGAACTTGATGACGTTATCACTAGATGAACTAATTGGCAACTTGAAGGTTCATGAAGAAATCATAAGAAGAGATTCGGAAACGGTCAAAGTCAAGAAAGAACAAATCAAATCCATTGCTCTAAAAGCCAAAAAGGAACCTAGTGATAATGATGATTCAAGTGACGAAAGTGAAGACGAAGAATATGCAATGGCCGTAAGAGAATTCAAGAAATTTTTCAAGAGACGAGGAAGATTCACTAGGTCATCACATGACGAGAGAAAATCGTTCCAAAGAAATAGAAGTGATAATTACGTGAAAAGAAAGTGCTTTAGATGTGGAAGTCCAAATCATCTCGTTGGAGAATGTTTAAAGCCGCCGGGTTATGAAAATCAAAGCGCATTTGTTAGTGGAACATGGAGTGATAGTGATAAAGAAGAAGTGGAAAAACCAAAAGAAGAAAAGTGTTTTGTGGCAAATGCAACCGACGAAATATGCCTTGGAATTGACTTGGAACCTAACGAATGGATCAAGGATAGTGGATGTTCGAGGCACATGACGGGGAATCGCAAGCTATTCTCTACATACAAGGCATACAATGGAGGTAACGTTATTTTCGGTAGTGACTTGCGTGGAAAAATTATTGGCAAAGGTACGATTTCTCAAGACTCACTTACTATTGAAAATGTTGAACATGTTAATAATTTAACATATAACTTACTTAGTGTAGGCCAAATATGCGATAATAAATGTAAAGTTATCTTTTCTGAAGAAGATAGCGAAATAGTTAAGAATGGAAAAATTATAGGTAGAGGTATTAGGAAAGGAGGTGTATATGTTATGAAACTAGGAAACAAACCTGAAGATAGGATATGCCTAACGACCCTAGACGAAAATTCCACTTTGTGGCATAGGAGATTAGGACATGCTAACATGCAACAAATACAATCTTTGGCCTCTAAGGAATTAGTTAGAAACTTGCCTAATCTAAAATATGACAAACATTTTTGTGATGCATGTAAAGTTGGAAAACAAGCTCATGCTAGCCACAAAGCTAAGAATATAGTATCCACCACTAGGTGCCTAGAATTATTACATATGGATCTTTTTGGTCCATCCGCTGTGCGGAGCTATGGAGGAAACACGTATACCTTAGTAATAGTAGATGACTACTCACGATACACGTGGACTAGGTTTTTAAGTGACAAAACCCAAGCATTTGAAAAATTCGAAATATTTAGCAAAACGATTCAAAATAAGTTAGGATGCTCAATAGTTGCCATTAGGACGGACCATGGAAGGGAATTTGATAACGAAGTACAATTCGGAAAATATTGTGAGTTAAATGGAATATCTCATAATTTCTCCGCTCCTCGTACTCCTCAATCAAATGGGGTAGTAGAAAGAAAAAATAGGTCACTACAAGAAATGAGTAGAACTATGTTAAATGAACAATCAATTCCACAAAAATTTTGGTGTCACGCCGTAGATACATCGACTTATATTCTAAATAGGGTATCAATTAGAAGAATTCTAGGAAAAACTCCTTATGAGTTATTAAGAAATAGAAAACCTAACTTAAGCTACTTTAGGGTATTTGGAAGTAAATGCTATATCTTAAACACTAAGGACTACCTCACTAAGTTTGATCCGAAATCATATGAAGGAATATTTTTAGGATACTCACAAAATAGTAAAGCATATATAATACTTAACAAACACTCCATGAAGGTAGAGGAATCACTAAATGTAACATTTGATGAAACACCACCACCTCCTAAAACGCTACCTTTAGAAGATGATAACTTAGTCGAAGAAGAAGCTATTGAGGTTAGTAAAACAAAACCCATAGGAAATGACAATGAAGAAACTCACTTAGAAAATAACGAAATCGTTAATATTAAAGAATCTAGATCACATCCTTTAGATAATATAATAGGACATCTTAACCAAAGAACCCTTAGGTCACAAGCCCAAGATAAAAACAACTTCTTCTGTTTCCTCTCAGCCATAGAACCTAAGAATATTAGTGAGGCTTTAAAAGATGAAAGTTGGATTATAGCTATGCAAGAAGAATTAAATCAATTTAAGGCAAATGATGTTTGGGAACTAGTCCCAAATCCAAAGGATATGACCATCATAGGAACCAAATGGGTATATAGAAATAAGCTAGATGAGAATGGAATAGTTACTAGGAATAAAGCTAGGTTAGTTGCCCAAGGTTATAATCAACAAGAAGGAATTGATTATGATGAAACTTATGCCCCCGTAGCTAGACTAGAATCAATTAGGATATTACTTGCCTATGCTTGCGCTCTAGATTTTAAGTTATTCCAAATGGATGTGAAAAGTGCATTCCTTAACGGTTTTATCAATGAGGAGGTATATGTGGCACAACTTCCAGGATTCATTGACTTCGCAAAACCTGATTATGTTTATAAGTTAAAGAAAGCTTTGTATGGACTCAAACAAGCTCCCAAAGCTTGGTATGATCGATTAAAAGCTTTTCTTATTAAACATGATTATTCCATGGGAATGGTAGATAACACTCTTTTCACTAAAAGGAAAGACCCTAATCTCATCATTGTTCAAATATATGTTGATGACATTATATTTGGATCGACTTGTCAAGACATGTGTGATGAATTTGCCAAAATCATGCATGATGAGTTTGAGATGAGTATGATGGGTGAACTTAACTTCTTCCTAGGATTACAAATAAAACAATTAGAAGACGGAATATTCTTTAACCAATCTAAGTACATTAAGGAAATGCTTAAGAAATTTGGCCTAGAAGACTCAAAACCCATGAAAACACCCATGTCTACGGAGGTAAAGCTCACAAAGGACGATGAAGGTGAGTCCGTAGATAACACCAAGTATAGAGGAATGATAGGGAGTTTACTATACTTGACGGCAAGTAGACCCGATATCATGTTTAGTGTCTGCCTTTGTGCCCGTTTTCAAGAGGATCCCAAAACCTCTCACCTAGAAGCGGTTAAGCGTATCTTCCGATACGTTAAAGGCACTATACACTTAGGATTATGGTATCCTAAGGAATCCGGCATAGAAACCATTGTCTATGCGGATTCAGATCATGCGGGAGACTACGTAGATAGAAAGAGCACTAGCGGTATTTGCACGTTTATGGGATGTTGTCTAACGTCTTGGTTTTCAAAGAAGCAAACCGCTCTTGCTATTTCTACCACCGAAGCCGAATATGTAAGCGCCGGAAAGGCATGTCAACAAGCACTATGGATGAAACAAGCTCTCGTAGACTATGGCATTAGGTTAGAAAATGTCCCCATTATGTGTGATAACAAAGGTGCGATAGATTTAAGTAAAAATCCGGTGCAACACTCTAGGACTAAACACATAGAAATACGTCACCATTTTCTTAGGGATAATGTACAAAAAGGAAATATATCTATAGAAAAGGTCGCATCGGAAGACAACATTGCGGATATATTCACAAAACCCCTTAAGCGTGAATTATTCAATCACTTGCGTTTAGGATTAGGAATGATGGAACAAGTTGACTAAATTATATTGAATTTATTCAAATTTATACTTGCATGAAATTTATTTTTCTTCCATTTCACCTTTTCTGAGTCTAGGAATCTATTTCGCACAAAACTAAAGATTGAGAAGATTTATTTTCTTTGCATAAACCTTTTTGTAAAACTCAATCAATTTTCTCTAAAAAATTATTCTCACAATCTATGAATCACATGAAGATCATTTTCCTTGCATTGTTGACTAATTCTAAAAACATTGTATTTCAAAATCATGCATAAACTCTCACATAAATTGTCAAGGTATATAATCTAATATATGTCTTTGACATTCATGATCGAGCAAAAATTGAATCAAGGAGATCATTTGGATTATTTCTTAGGATCGTTATTTCTTTTTGCTTCTAGGAGTCGAAACAATCACAACTCCACATTTGTTGCATATAGACACTCACTAGGACAAATTCACTAATAATGGTGTCATCTTGATCCATCACTAGTTTTTCACTCACTAATTGCCTTTGCCTTTAATTCTAGATAGGTGCCTTAGGAAGTTTAAGTGTGCTTGCATTTACTTACCTCCTATTGCTTATTATGTGTTGATTATTTGCTCTTGTGCCTATGTGTTTTTGAATGATATCTAATGTTAGATTAGATGCTATATTGCCTAAAGGAATTGAACTTGCTTGAATCCAAGTCCAAAAACACAACCTTTCTGCAAATTTTCTGCCAAAAACCCAATTCTGGCAATCTGGAAATCACCAGATGGGCGGCCCCCTTAATTATGTAAGGCGGCCCCCTTAATTTTAAGGGGACCGCCCCCTAATTAAGGGGACCGGCCATCTGATGGTCGGGTTTACAGAATCTTTTCTGCTTTTTAGCCCATTTCAACCTACATTTCCCATTTTTCACCAACACATTTTGTCCTAATCCTCCAAACAAACTTTATCCATCCTTAAACATACAAATCTTACACTATAAATATCCCCAATCCTCAAAGCTCTCCATTCATCCCATCATGAACTCTCCAAACAAACCAAAATCAAAAGCCTCAAGGCTAGCAAGGATGACGGAAAAACCCGTTTAGCGACGAAAAAGTCCTAGAAACAAATCCATCATCACAAATGTAGTTGGAAATCATTCCTCCCCACCAACTTCTTATTTCCCAAACTTTGCATCAAACCAACAAAGGCATTCATTTGATCCACTTTACAAACCATACAACATTGGCCAAACATCTTCCTTCAAGCCAAACTACACCCCTCAACCTCCAACAACTTATAATGATCCATGCAAGTTTGATAACCCAACTCATCCATACCAAACCTATGATCCCCTCCACATTGCCACAGAAAAACAAAAGTTCCGTGATGAAATAAACCAAATCCATGATCTTAGTGATCTCCTTGCTATGCATCTTGCACAACGCAACAAAGGGCTACCTCCATCATCACCCTATGCAAATTGCCTTCCCCACTCTCTTAACTTGGATCAAGTTACAAATCACACTCACTTTTGCCCTTGTTGCATATTCCTTCAAAAACAAATCCTCTACTTGAGTGAAGATATTTCTTGGATTGAATATCTTCTCACTCGTGATCATCCAATACCACCCTTAACACGATACAACATCGTGAGATCCACCTCTTCCGCTCCATACAACACCCCATATCCACCTCAATCAAACATCTAAGCTCCATGCTTTTGTTTTCCTTCAAGCAAATAAAACAAATCAACCATGGGTTGCAAGCAAGTCCAAGTGCTATCTTAGGCAATATAGGACTATATCTTTTATTTTGTTTTATTGTAATCAATATGCTACAAGCATATTGAATGTTGTCATGTTAGTTATTTCTATCATGCTTGAATGAATCTATTTTTATTTGCATAATTGTTGTTTTTGCATATATATGTGTGTTGTTCTCTTCAAAATATTTTTGTAGCCAAGATTCCAATTGCTCGTTCCCTTTGTGCTCTCAAACAAGGGGGAGCGTACATCAAGGGGGAGTTCTCTACCCGTTTAAACTTCTTTCACGAAGATTATTCGGCCTAACCTTTTTGATTTTACAAAAAGGGGGAGAAGAGAAATGGTAAACTCTATAATACTTGTCTAATAACAAGTTTTAAATCTTTTGAGTTTAAGGTTTTGTAATAATCAAAAAGGGGGAGATTGTTGACATAAATAATGCCTTAAAAACATTATTAAGTTTTTATCAATATCTCTATGTTTTGATCATTACAAAATATAACCTCAAAGAACTAAAACTTATGACATAAACAAGTATTTGGTGATTAATATTTCTCTTTACATCCAAATCACTTAAGGTATGAATAAACAAAGTGTTTAGTGCAATGTATGATCAAAGGGGTATTTAATTAACTAATACAAAGTTTATTTAATTATATAATCTTATTATATATTTTTGAAAAACACTTTTGGTAATAAGGAAAAATGTTTTAATCATACTAAATATATGATTTCAAATATTTAACCAAAATCAGTTAGTTTTTCACCAAATAAACTTTCCCCACTAAAAAACAAAGTTTCTGGCCGTTACAGTTGGGCGGCCCCCTTAATTATAAGGGGCGGCCCCCTTAATTTTAAGGGGGCCGGCCATGCTTTAAGGGGACCGGCCACGCTCCTCTGTCAGAAACTTTTGCCTATAAATACCACCTTAAACCTGGATTTTTTCCCCACCTTTTGCACTTCAGAACTTTCTGTTCTAGATCTCCATTTCCAATCTATAAATCCTTTGATCATACATTCTTAAATCTTTGTTTCAAAGTGATCCATACATAATCCATTCAAGTGCAAGAGAAGAATACTTCTATCCCTCAAGACAAGAAGTATTACAACTAGTTGTGATCTCCACATCTAAGTTGTTTAAGCATCATCATTAATTATTATTTCATAGTGTGATTAGTTGTGAATATTTGTTAGAGAATAGTTGTGTAGATAGTAGAAGTTGATTAGTAGTGAAATAGGTTAGTTGTGAAGATTGGTGTGTAGAAGAAGGTGTGTAGAAGATTGGTGTGTAAAAGCTAGGTGTGAAGAAGATTGGTGTATAGATAGGTGAAGAAGATTGGTGTGTAGATAGGTGTGAAGAAGTTTGGCGTGTATATTGGTGTGAAGATTGGTGTGTAGATTGGTGTGTAGATTGGTGTGTAAATTGGTGTGTATATTGGTGTGTAAGGTTTTCTCCGCCATAAGGGAGCTTGTTGATATAGTGAAGAAAACTCTCGAGTTAGGTGCTCGGGGAGTGGAGTAGGGCAAGGAAGGTGCCTTGTAGCCGAACCACTATAAATCGCTTGTCTCTCGGTTTGATCTTTCCATCCTTTACTTATTTCATTACTTACATAATTATTGCTTCATAGTAGATATATACTTAGTATTGTTCATATTGTGTATAACTAGATTTCATATATCATCGAATCTATATTTTATAAATCAACGAAAACTTTTAAACAATTTGTTTTATAAAAAAAAAAAAAAAAAAAAAAAAAAAATATTAAAAAGACGTAAAACTATTCAACCCCCCCTTCTAGTTTTCCACAACTTTCAACCCCAAGAGTCTAGTTCTGACAGTTTCACAAATCAATTTATGTACAATCTCCCAGCTCATCTCTTCATCCTTGAAAATCCTATTGTTTCTTTCCTGCCACAAGAAGTAGATAGTAGCTCCAAAACAAAGCCTTATAACTACACTTCTTATATTGTTAGTACAGGGCATATCAGCAATTTTAGTAATATTACTGTTCCATTGAGCTTCATTGATCCAGCAATCCATCATAGTAAGTATACTAGTCCAAACCATGTTAGAATATTTGCACTGGAAGAATAAGTGATTATGGGACTCCTCATTACTCTTACATAAACAACACATCATCATATCATAAACTCCCCATTTCCTGATTCTATCTTGAGTAAGCAATTTCTCTTGAATAGCCAACCATAGGATAAAAGAGTGTTTATGTATACATTGTGTAAACCAAACCAGAGAACTCCATCTAACTTCAGCAGTCTGATCTCTAAAATCATCATATACACATTTAGTACAAAACTGTTTTACCACACCATCATTGCTCATCCACACAATTTTATCAGCAATCTCTTGGTTGATGTCAGGGACAACTATATTACTCAAGAAAAGGAAATCATCATACCATTCAATAGGCCATTTCCATTGCCCATTCATGATCATATTAGCAACAGTGATGAGTTTATCTAACCTTGCATCATAAATGCTTTTATGATCAATATGGTGTATCAAAGGACCCACAGAACACCAATTATCATACCGCATAGAAACTTTTGAACCATTTTCACAACATATTTGAAATGATTACAAACCATATCTCTAATATCACAACATATACTAAATGATTACAACACATTTAGTATAGGTTTTGAATTAAATGAAAAAAGAGAAAATAAATGATTGATAAGTTTATTTTATATATTTTGTTTGAAATGAAAAGGTAAAAAAAAATGTGGTTGAAAAATAAGCATCAAATAAAAAATGCATTTCTTTGATAACATTGTTATAAACCCACCAAAGCGGGGCGGATTGAAATTTTGGGTTAAAAGCCTCATGTAAGAGGTTTCGAGACAAACCAAAAAAATATTTAAAACAATCCTTCACTCCAACCTATGAAATACCGTGTACCAAACTACGCCTTATAGAATTAATTAAAAAAAAAAAAAAAAAAAACTAAATGAAAAGATAAAGGAACTTATAGAATCAGTTAAAAAGAGATAGCAAGATTTAGTAGGCAAGAATTGAACCTGGCCCTCCAAAGTAACTTATAGTTCAGTTACCAGCCTACCACCTCCACCACTCTCATCAATTTTTACTCTCTCCATCTATTTAACATAAACAAACCTTGCATAGGCCCATATGGCTTAGCCCATATAATGTATATATTTTTTTATTTTTTATTTTTATTTTGGTGAACTAAAATATAATTATAACTTATGGATACGATATACGATATTACATTCATCTTGTCTATGTGGTCGTTACCATGTTCAAAAAATTGCATAACGTTACATAGTTACATGTTACGATAAATATCAAAATGTTAAAGTTTACACTCGACTACCATTGACACCGTTTTTCTCAGTTGTTGATATATATAAATCGTCGTTTTTTCCACAAAAAAAGAAGAAAACCACAAGTGATATATGTATCAGTTTCTTCGAAGTATACACCACATTGTCTATTATCTAGCAGAAGGGATCAAGCAATCATTAGAAAGGTCTGGGCTATCCATGTCTAGGAAGGTAGTTAGTAAAGTTTTCCGGGACGATTGTCCTCTTGAACTTTCTGAGGTTATCTTGCCATCATTCCCGGTTTCAATCTTGATTGCATCTTGTATGGCTAATATGATTTCTTGCATTCTTGGCCTTGTATATCCGTGCTGTTCTACACATTGTATTGCTACTTCAGCTATTCTCCATATAGACTCGATCTTAACATCTTGTGCTAGTGTAGGATCTATTATGCTCACGACATCTCCTTTACGAATTAGAGACCTTGCCTGCAAAAAATATAATATCAGTAGCCAACCTTTTTCATGTTTCCACTGATAAACATCTACTTGGCTCTTGATGTCAGATTTTTATTAGCTAAGAACTTACCCAATGAACAATGCTCCAATCAGCCCCATACTCATCTGGAGATACAGGCTTTCTTCCCGAAATAAGTTCTAAGAGAACAACCCCAAAACTATAGACATCACTTTTCTCAGTTAGCTGTTGGTTAGCGTAGTACCTGGTAATGAGCACTTAGTTAAGTTAAGGTCGAGTATTATTATTTAGCTATTATAAAACTTTGTGTGCGTGTAACTTACTCAGGGTCAAGGTAGCCTACGGTTCCTCGTGCTACACTTGATATGTGAGTCAAGTCTTCTTCAGTTTGCCTTGACAGTCCAAAATCTGACACTTTTGCTCTCATATTAATATCCAAAAGAATATTACTAGTTTTTATGTCCCGGTGAATAATACTTGGGTTGCATCCAGTATGCAAATACTCAAGACCTTTAGCTGAATCTTCTGCAATGCGGAGACGAGCTCGCCAGTCCACGTGCTTTTTGTTGATCTTATCTGTTTGCATGTTTGACTCATATAAATTTATTTGACCACATAGGAAAAGTGAAACTAGCGGTTTAGATGACATACCATGTATGTGATCTCGCAAAGTCCCATTGTGCATGTACTCGTAAACCAGCATACGATGATGGTCCTCTTCACAGTATCCTATTAAAGGTACTAAATTTCTATGATGAATTCTTGACAAGAGAGCAACCTGTTATCAGTAGATACGTCAAAGTTACTTATTGTTTCAGATAATAATAAGTTGGAACCTTTTGAGTATTTTTAAATATATGTATTTTTGGAATTTTTACCTCGGTAGCAAATTGTTGGGCTCCATGACTAGATGAATCAGCCATCATTTTAACTGCAACTTCCTTCCCATCTTTCATTTTTCCGTAATATACAGGTCCAAAACTTCCTTTACCAATCTTCTTTGAGAATCCACTAGTAGCTGCTTCCACTTCAGCAAGTGTGAAATAGTACGATACTCCTTCATCCATTAAACTTCCCCCTCGTGCAACTGAGTAGCGAGTTGATCCTATAATACTCTTGCGTGATGAAGTTGCTCCTGCGTTAATGATTAATTTGTCATTTTCTAGATCAGATAAACTGGTCTATAAATGGTAGGAATAAACAGGACACAGGTTGTAAGATTAATTACCTTTATCTTCAGTTCTTTGAGTTGGTGCCTTTTTCCTAAAATAACGTAGTAGTAACAAGCTTCCTAAGAACAAAATAAACAGGATCGCAAGAATTCCAACTGAAATTCCAAATATCAGTTTGAAATGTGACTTTTTCTTCCCAGGCTTGCGTAGACCATGATTACCTTCATAGCTGCAGTAGAAAACCTAATTGAAGTTTAGAAGATGTGCTTTTTGGAATTTTAGGTGATGCATAGATACCATAGGTGATAATTTGACCCATTTACTTGTGAATGGGTCCATTTTGGTAATGTTCTTCTCTCGGACGATGAGCTAAATAAGAAAATACTAGTAAAAAAGAAACGGGTCGATTTGTGTTATGTTCTCCTAAATCGCTTTATTATAAATGATATTACAATTGTGAATATGGTTTTTGTAATCATATTCAACATGCTATTTATTTATGAATAATGTTAAGAAGGTCGGGCAAAAAGTGTTTCTACCCGTATGAAGATCTATCCATTTTGAGAAAGAAACATACTTACTTAAAGATTATTTTTCCGGTTAATAGCGCTGGAGGAATGTCCCCGGATAGAGAGTTTTTCTGTATATACCTGCATGAAGATTTGTTAGAGTTGCGACACAGTTCATAATATTATCGTAACTCGTACGTTGTTCTGAACCAACTGAAAAGTGTAAGCTTTAATAAACACAACTTAAAATGTAAATATCACCACATACAGCTCTTTTAAGTTTGGCAAGCCACCAAAGTAAGATGGTAAAGGACCAGTCAGCTTGTTATCCTCTAGATGTCTGCGATTTGACCAAGAACAAATTTAGTCAGCAAACATTAATAGATTACTAAAATGTTAAATGTACCATATCTTAGGAAGACGAAAAACTTACATAATTGTCAATTTTTCAAGATTACTCATATCAGGGATAGTCCCGTTGAGGGAGTTCCCATTTAACCACCTGATAGAATTGAACCAGTAATTATGTGTTAATGAATCAAATTAACTCATAAACTGAAATTTAGTTCACTAATACTTACAACTCTGTCAACTCTTGCAAGTCCTTGATCCCTGATGGAATCTCACCTTCCAAATTAGAATCTGACAATGCGCTGTTGAAGCATATATTAGTATAAATCTTAAGATGTGAAGTATATAATATAAATTCTGATATCTGAACTCACATTTTGGTGATTCTGGGAGGACTATTTAGGCTACAAGTCACCCATTCCCACTGGGCAGGAATACATGGATCACCTTCTTCGATAAGATCCTCAACGGCAAGCATTGACCGAAATTCTCCAAGAACATTCACTTCATTGGAGAAAAATTGAAAAAATAAATAGATTAGCTTGTATGCATTTTCTCGTTAGTTTCACTTATAACTGAAAAGTGCATTGGATGTACCATCTTTTTTATCGGTCTTTGATGAAATCGGTACATATTTACTGATTTCAATAGCATTCAGAAGTGGTCCTTCGGTAGAATCTGGTGTCTTTTTGAAAGAAAATGAAAAAACAAAAGATAATGTCACGTTCATGTAACTAGGCTCATATAAGGTGTAGCTTCCGTTAGCATTTTCTTGAATATTCACCACAGCGTTACTATAGTCAGGTATGTACGGCTCCTTCATTGTGAACTTTCGAGTTTCATTTTCTGCTAAATCCTTAATTTCTGCAAAGTATGCATAAGCTCGAGCATTAGCAGGGAAATCTTCTAAATTCAATCTGTAGCTAAGAGTCCCTTGAGTGCCTACAACTGCAGTTTGCATGACTTTCATAGGTGGGTATTCTCTTGTGTTTGTGTTTATTTGCTTTGTTGTATTAATCCTCACTGTTCCCGATGCCGCTCCAACTAGAAAATTCTGCCTTTTTGCAAGATCTGAATCCCATATTCGGTCATATGGATCATCAGGGTACCTGTTATAAATCGTCAAACCAGTTCACAATCGGCATTTATTCCAAAACAGATCTTTCTTTACCGGAAACATAGTATTATATGTGCCGTTCAATAAAAGTATCATATGTGTTGTCAGAATGGGTCACTTTTAGATCTTTCTTTACTACTAGCATTTTTGTCAATCTTTAGAAAATTGAATGTGTTATTTTTAGTACCAAACAAATTACAGTAATAATCAAAACCTTTGAAGAAAACGATTTCGGAAGTTGTACGCATTAAACAAGTAAATATAGACTTTCGTCAACTTTGAACATGTTTAACCCATCTGACCCGTAACCCGTTCCCCTTTAATTTAAATCTTTTGGTTTGATCCATTTGGAAAACAACCCAAATCAACCAGTTCATATGTTTATGATATATTTACTCGTCATATACGAAGATTGATAGAAATATACCTTATGGCGTCTGTGCTTGCAGCTCCAAAATTAACTCTAGCTGCTACTTTTAAGTAAAAATCATCCTCAAAATCAGTAGCATACATAGAAAGATTTAACGGCCTAAGCTCAAGCGTCGTTATAAAAGGAGAACCCGTAGTGGCACAACACAAGCACACATCAATTGAACTCGAAGGTGCTCTAATAATCATCTCTTTAATATAAACCGTAGGTGCATCCAACACACTAACAGTTGCCCATTTAGTTGCATCCAAATATAACTGAAATTTCGGGTATGCATTTTCACTTTCAGAACTACCATACAAAAAGGTGGCACGGATTATATATCGCCTTCTTTCTGTTGTATTTAAAGTATAACAGTACTTCTTATTGTCTATAGGGAAGTCTCTACGCCTTTGATATTGAACTGAGGTCCCGTTCGAGTTCTCAATCTCCACAGATGTTCCACGGCCAATGATCCCATAATCCGAAACCCATGGTAACCCGGTTTTCGAGTCAGTATGATTACTTGTTCCTCCACAGTCTATACTTACAAATTCTGCAGTATTTCAAATGTTTTAAGGTTATCAATTGCATCATACTAAACCACATAAAGTTAAAGCTTTTGAAGTAAATAGAGCTATTTCAATTCAAACCAATGAATTATATGGTCTAAAACAGATGTTTAAATATTAAAAACAAGAATCTTGAAATAAAGTGTACAAATAAAGATCTTTAACATACCTGTAACTTGAGACAAAAGAGATGAAACTGAGCAGCTAAGAAAGAGTAAAAATATATGGAGATTCAAACCCATGAAGGTATTGATGAACAAGTGCTAAAGAGTTAAAATTTGTGTGCAAATAATAGCAGCAGAAGCATATTAGTTAGTCTAACTTCCCACTTGCAATCAACTTTTTTGATTGATAAGTTTGTGTCATGTTCATTCACATTTGTCTGTTTTTTACTTGATTTTTCAAATCTTGCTTTTTCTTATGGACAGAATCTTAGGTTCTCTTTTGGAGTTTCAACTTTTCTTGCTTTGGTTAAGAATATGAGGATATGACACCAGCTCATTCAAATAAAGGTGAAAAACATCTCTGTTATGATCTACATATTATTACTTTTGATTTTAATAATTCAAAACAGCACTTTTCAGCTCAAATCTACTGAATCTTATTTACTGATCAGAAAAATATAAGCTCTAGATTTAGCACTTTCACTATTTTAGTACATGAGTTGATAAATACTATCATTCCAATATATAGTTTAAATCATAAAAGATTACTTGTTCTCCCTTTTTTTTTTATTAAAATTCATACAAGTTTAGGACTATGCATGATGATTAAAATGTACAGTACATGGTAAAGGCCATTGAATGCATAATAAATGGTGGTTGGTGGAGATATAATATGTGAGCCCTCCTGTACTGTTTCTGTTGCTTGCATTGACCAGGTCTTAACATGCATAAACTGTCGGATTGTATTGTTACAAACTTACCATAACTATTTAAATTATCATTGTTATGTTTTTAGCTCAGTTTCAGTTTAGATAATCTAAATTTCATTTATGTGAGACAATATATCTTCATCAGTAACCCAAAATTTGCAACTTATTGGAGGATTTCATCACTGAGTAAATAAGAACAGTTGAGCAAAATGGGTTAAAAACTGCATTAAAGTTGACCTAAGTAGCACATTTAATCTTAACGTTTCTATGTGTTTTAGTAGGTAACTTTCCAAGAATAACACCCTATTGATTACAGTTTCCTGACTCCGGAAACCGTAGATTTGTGGCTGCATGAGTATGCCCATTGTGATCAATATTTGTATAAGAAGTGAATACTATCAACGTTTAAAAGTAAAACACGCCAAAAGCGGGGCAAAATTTTTTTTTTTGATAAAATTCGTGATGCACTTTAATAAAAAGGTTATAATATTATTTTTTTACACTAAAAACTAAGGTT
>JARVZY010000677.1:0-17440 GCA_030686995.1 Artemisia argyi
AGTTCTAAGGAATCCCCTTCCTAGAATGAGAGGGACCCTAGAATCGGCATCAAAGTCAACAATCACAAAATCTTCCAGAAAATGGAACTTTCCACTTTAACGAATACGTCCTCGGAAATGCCAAGAGGACGAGAAATCGAACGATCGGCAAGCTCTAAAGTCATGCACGTGGGAGTGAGTTCGGGAAGAGAAAGTTTCTTCCACACAGAATATGGCATCAGGTTAATGCTAGAACCTAAATCAGCTAAGGCGAAGCATTCAACCATACCCGGGAAAGTACAAGGAATGAGAAATTTCTCGGGGTCTCCAAGCTTTTCAGGAAGCTTTTTCAAGAGAACTGCTGAGCAGTGCTCATTCAGAGGAGTTCTTGCCATCTCAAAGAGTTTTTCTTTATTACTCAATAGATTTTTGATTGTCGATGCAAACTTGGGCATCAAGAGAATAGCGTCCGCGAAGCTAATATCAAAGTGTAAATCTTGGAAAATTTGGAAAAATTTATCCATTTGGTGATTAGCTTTTTCGTGAAGCTTTTGTTCATTGAGACGTGATGGATAAGGAATAGAAGTTTTGGATTTTGGGTTGTCCCCTGGAGTTTCTGGTGGTTCAAAGACAACTCCAGGCTTACATCTGGTTTCAGGATTAACCTGAGGTTGGACGTGTGCTGTACTTCGTGGGCTAGGAGTTTGCACCTTGTCCTTTGTCACCTCAGGTTTACGATCCACTACCTTTGGAGGAGAGGAAGAAGAGGTAGTAGGAATCGCGGGTTCATCATATGAAGCACCACTTCGTGTTGTGATCGCCTTAGCATCGCCCCTCGGGTTAGCGATCGTGTTGCTCGGTAAAGTAGTACCTGAACCCGAGGGTTGATCATTTAAAGACTTCTTGATATCAGAAATCTGGCTGGCCAGCAACTTGTTCAACTCTTCTTGGGACTTCATGAATTGTTTTAACAACTCATCAGATGAAGGCCCGGTTGGAACAATGGCTTGATTCGGATTAGGAAGATTTTGAGCTCGATTGTTCGGATTGGGACCTTGATTGAAATTTCCTTGGTTTTGATGATGGAAATTCCCTTGATTCTGGTGATAGTTTCCATGAAAGTTCCCGGGATTGAAATTACCCTGACCTTGGTTCTGGTTAAAGTTTCCTTGATTTTGGTGTTGGAAACCTTGATTTTGGAAACCTTGGTTTTGATTTTGGAAACCGTGCCCCTGATTGAAGTTACCTTGGTTTTGATAACCTTGGTTCACTCTACTTTGATTTTGGCCACGGTTTTGGACATTTTGGTTTTGATTAAAACCGGGAGGTCCAGGATAATGGTGAGGACGATAGTTCGGGTCCATAGGAGGGCGGTATTGATTGCCTCCTTGATTTTAGGAACCGACAACAGCATGAGCTTCATATGGAGTACCATGAGTAGTTGTGCAATTGTAGTAGGCATGCGGCCCACCACAAGTCACACAGACTTTCACTTTTTTAACCTCAGCAGGGGGAGGATGTTGTGGAAATGAAACTTTCTTTGTTTGGGCGAGAACCAAAGCTTGGATCGCTTCAGTGAGCTTGTCAAGCTTAGCATCCGTGCTAGATTGACCCACAGAAGATGAAGTAGAAGGACCCGCATTGATTTGAGAAACAATCGGTTTGCTTCGTGTAGAGCGGACCTTGGACTTGTTTTCTATGATTTGCAAAGCTTCTTTTGTGGTTCTACTCAAGAAATTACCTCCCGCGGAGGCATTGAGAGAATCCTGATCAGCTTGGCTCACGCCATTGTAGAAAGTATCGAGTTGCATCAACTCGGAGAAACCATGATGTGGACACTTGCGAAGTAATTCTTTGAAACGATCCCACGCTTCACCAAAAGATTCATCATATTTCTGAGTAAACTTGGTGATTTCGTTCTTAAGACTCGTGGTCTTGGAAGGTGGGAAGAATTCATTCACAAATTTTTTCACAAGATCTGCCCATGTCTCAATAGATCGTGGAGGTTGTTTTTCAAGCCAAATCCGGGCTTGTCCCTCCAGGGAGAATGGGAAGAGAAGAAGTTTTATTGCTTCACAAAGGACATTCTTGTACTTGATGGTCGAAGTGATTTTATTGAACCATCGAATGTGAGCATGAGGATCGTCCCTCTCAAAACCGTAGAATTGACTTGAGGTTACAAGATTGAGCAACCTAGTTTTGAGCTCAAAATTATCAGCCACGATGGCTGGAACAACAATGGCATCTCCGTAACCCTCGATGGGTGCTTGGAGAAGCTCACACATGGGGCGGTCTTCCGCCATGGTGACAGTGGGTGTGACAACAGTACGGATCTCAGATCCGACTGTTGGTGCAGAACGTCTACGAGGTCTTCGAGGTTTCCGGACAAGCTCACGTAATGGGCTAGTGGACCTTGAAGAACGAGTGCGCATGCACTAGGGATAAAAACTTTTTGGACAATATTTTTGGAATCGTCCCGTAATCTAAAATCGTTTTTCTTTAAGAATCACCTTAAAAGAAAACCGAATCAGAAAACGTTACGATATGTTTTGTTGTTTTTAATTTTTTTGGTATTTTAACACTTTAGGAAAAGTGTTAATGACCTTTTTTGTGTTTTGATTTGAAAATTTACACAAGTAGTGGTATTTGTACAGTGATTGATGTGAGATAACACTAATATCGAAAGACGCTGCAGAAACGCACACACCTCCCCGGCAGCGGCGCCAAAAATTGATTGATGCTAAACCGTCAACTTATATTAACCAAAGAATGATCAACAAAGTCAAATAGCCTAGACCAATGCTCCGGGTAATATAAGGTATCACCAGGTCGTTAAATCCCGACAAGGTGTGAATTGTGACTGAGCGTGCTTTGTGATCGGGTGATTATTCACAGAAAAGGCTGGTTATGAGAATTATTTGGAAATTATCAACAGAAATAGCTTAGGAAAGCTATGTGATTAATTACTGAAACTTAGATTGAGAAGAAGTTACTTAAAACCTAAAAACCGTACGTTTGCTGAAAACACGAACAAACGTACGAGAAATAAAAGTGAACGAGGTGATCTGAAAAGGCTACTGGTATGAAAATAGTATTTTTACGAACCTAATGATTAAAGAAAATTTTTGGAAATTTAAAATTAATTTTTACATTAATTTTATAATTACTATTAATTAAATACTAATTTCCTAATTACTTTTAATTAAATAAATTAACCTAAATTACAAATAAATATGAAATTAACTTGGAAAAATAAAAGTTAAACTTAGAAAAATCTAAAATACTATAAAACTAATTTTAGAAATGAAAATATATTTTTAAGACTTTTTAATTAATTATTACTAATTATTAACTAATTATTAATTACTTTTTAATTATTTAAATTAACCTAAATTCTAATTAATTATTAAATTACACTAGAAAATTGAAAATAAAATTTGGAAAAATCAAAAATAACTAAAAACTAATTTTAAAATTTAATTTATATTTTTCTGATTTTCTAATTAATTATTATTAATTATTAACTATTTAATAATTACTAAAAACTAATTTAAATTAAGAAAAATACTAAATGATGCAAGAAAAATCTGAAAAAATTACAGAAATTATTTTTATATACCAGAAGCCTAGGAAAATTATAAAAATAGGAATTGCTTATTAATAAGCTGAAGAATAAGCCAATTGGCTTAAATAGAAGCTATCACTTCTATTAAGTTTGGCTTTTTGGGATTTTTCTTTTTCAAAACTGCTTATTAGATGGTTTTAAGCAACTTTTGTGAAATGAGTTTGGCTGAGATCAAGTGAATAAGCACTTCAAGTGCTTATTAACTAGGCAGTTGACTTTCTTTGACTTAGAAGAGAAATAAGTACAAATGGCCAAGTGTGGGGTCCACAATGATGAAAACTGATTCAACTGAGTTATATGAACAAATATAAGCAAGTTTCACACAAATAAGATGGCTGAATAAGCCAAAACACCACAATAAGCACTTTGCTTATTTGGCTTCTGAAACAGAAAATGGACAACCTTTTGGGGCAAATCCAGGTGGGGTCCACAGGCTCCAAGGTCAAATAAGTGGTCAAAACCCCAAACCTGCTAGGAGGGGGTTGAATGGGCCAATATTTGGTCAGTGGGACCCACTGAGGTGGTCACAATGAACCACCAAAGTGGTGGTTGTGACTGAGTCTGCTGGTGCACAGGGCAACACCTTGCCCTGCAAGTGTGTTTGAGGGGTAAAATGGTCCAACAGAAAAAATCACAAAAATCAAATAATTGTATGAATCAAGAGTTCTACTAGTAGACAACACTCACAACGAATTTCAGAACCTAAAACAACCCACAAAAATCACAATAAATCAAGCCATTTTTGGTTTTTCTGAGATGATGCACTTTTGACTTTTTAGAAAAATTTTGATATTTGACTTTTATGACTTTGGCTTGCTGATTTTATGACTTGTTATGTTACGTTATGCTATATTATGACCAACTTAAGCTATAACACAAACTTATGAATGTATTTGATGGTTTTTGGATTCAACTGTTACCACAGTTAACTGTGGTGATGATTTCACTTGTGATTTTGACTTTTTGCTTCAAAAATACAAATGTAATGCTTTAACTGAGGTAACTTGAACCTAAGAATGATGTTTCAACAGGTTGTAACCACTGAAAAGCTCAAATGCTCAGATGGATACCCAAATCCAAACACCCCCTTAAAAACAGCTTTTAACTAATTTATGAAGCAAATGATGGGTTTAATCACTGAAACTGATGATTTAACTTGTACTAAACTAGAATGAACATATATAATCATAAATGCTCCACAAATGACCACTACAACTAGAAAGAACAACTTATGCAAAATTTAGCTACAATATGGAAAGTAGAAATTAGAACATGAAACCTCTATCCCAAGCTGAACAAGGGCTTCTTCTAAGCAGCTACAAGCTCCTAGCTTATCAAAGATAAGCTAGGTAATAGTCCCTCTTGCTCATCCATTTCGAGCAACTTCCATTTGCTTTCCACTTGGTCATGCTAAGGTAAGTTTCATATGTGATTATATGATCCTGGTTTTAATCTTTTTTATGTTTTCTTTTTATATATTTAGAACCTAGGTGAGCTTCTGAAATGGATTGCAATGATAATAAGCTTAAACAAACTTTAGGTAAAAAAATTAAAATGAGATTGAAACTAAAAATGCAATAAACTTTTTAAATGGAAACTGAGATTTTTATATTAAAACAAGAGGTACATTACAATATTGAAACTACACTAAGTAATTTAAGACACGCCGTAAAAGGCTTACAAGAGCTTAATATATATACGAGCTACAAACTAGGTCCCATAAGCTTCCACATGGCTTCCTTGTGATAACTTTTTGTCCCAGAGGCTTTCTCTTTGACCATAGACCAAATCCCAGCCATCCAATTGCATCTTGAACCATCCTAGCCTTTGATTGTGATTTCCCGCCAAAAACAAAACGGGGTAAAATTAGTGGAACTGGTGGGAGTTGTTGTGGGGAATTTATTGTGGTGGGATAGTTTGGTGGGATGTATTAATTGTGGTGGCTCATGGTTGGAAAAAGGTGAGAGGAGGGGGGGACATTGGCCTGGTTTTGGGGTAAACGGTTGGGAGGGAAGGAGTTGACCGGTGTTTGACCGGGGGTGTGTTTTTATTTAAAAAGGAATGGGCCGGGGTGGACTGGGCCTAGGGGATTGGATTTGGGTTTGGTTTAAATAAAAAAGGGTCCGGTTGGTTATTAGTGTAACAAGGACCAATTTTGTAATTTCCCCAAAGATGAGGACTGAACTTGTAGTTTTTCCAAATTGCTTCCAAGGACCAAAAATGCCAATCATCAACAAACCAAGAACCAATTTTGCATTTTTCCAATTTTCAAAATTCCCAGGGACCTATTTTGCTATTTTTGAAATCTCAGGGATCAAACATGTAATTTTGGAAAACTTAATACCCAAGTGTAATATTTTGTGAAATTTGACTTTCAAAAGCTTGGGTTGACTTTTCCTTTCAAAATAAATGCATAAGGACTAATTTTGACAAGTTTTGAAACTTGGGAGACTAAAACTGCCAATATTGCAAACTTTGATCGTTTTTCCTTTGTTTTTGCACATTTTGCATTTTAAACACATAAAACACAATCCCTGGGATAATTTAAGTATTTTGATAACCTTTTGATTGTTTTTGTATGTTTTGGCAGTTTAAATACGACAAAAATGATGAGTGTTTGAGCACTCATCAGTACATAGGATTCAAAGTTGTCTCATATCTTCGAGAAGTTCGATTCTTGTTAATGGCAGTCCAACTGAGGAGTTTCAGTGTTTTAAGGGTTTAAAGCAAGGCGATCCTTTGTCTCCTTTCTTGTTTATCCTTGTTATGGAGACACTTCATTTATCTTTCCAACGTGTGGTTGATGCGGGTTTGTTTACGGGTATTGCATTAAATCAATCTCTCAAGCTGTCTCATATGTTCTATGTGGATGATGCGGTTTTTATGGGCACGTGGAGTGAAGAGAATATTAATACTTTAGTTCGTGTCTTGGATTGTTTCAATAGGGCGTCGGGTCTTATGATCAATATGTGCAAAAGTAAGATTATGGGTATAAATGTGGAGGGAGATAGAGTCAAGCAAGCGGCTGCTAGACTTGGTTGTCTTACTCTTACCTTGCCTTTTTCTTATCTAGGTACTAAAGTTGGAGGATCTATGACTCGTATTCATGCCTGGAAGGAGGTGGTGGACAAGGTCAAGGCGCGGTTATCTAAGTGGAAATTGAAGTCTTTGTCTATTGGAGGCCGTCTTACATTATTGAAATCGGTACTTGGCTCAATTCCTATTTTCCATATGTCTATCTTTAAAGTTCCATCAAAGATTATTCATGAGTTGGAGGCGATACGTGGTCATTTCTTTAATGGTCATGAAATTGGTAGTAGGAAAACGTCGTGGGTTAAGTGGGACACCGTTTTGGTGGATAAAGATAGAGGGGGGCTAGGGGTGTCTAGTCTCTTTGCATTGAATAGAAGTTTAATGTTTAAATGGATATGGTGATTTTATAGTCAAAAAAATTCGTTGTGGGCAAGTGTTATTCAGGCTATTTATGGCATTGATGGTAATGTGAGTATGAAGAATAAGTTTAGGATGAATTCATGTTGGAGTTCCATTATTAAGGAAATGCGGTTAATGGCGAATCGGGGCATGGACATATTTGCTTTTATTAATAGAAGGTTGGGTAATGGTGAAGATACAAATTTCTGGACAGACTCGTGGTATAGTGGGGGAGTGCTTAAAGATCTGTACCCTCGGTTGTTTGCACTTGAGAATGTTAAGCAGGTAAGTGTTTGTTCTAAACTCGCGGATCTCACTTTGGAGAGCTCTTTGCGTCGGACAGTGAGGGGGGGGGGGTGCTAAGCTAATGCAGCTGCAGAATCTTCAAGAGGAGATGAAGTCGGTCAGATTGGTTCCTATGGCTGATCGATGGGTGTGGACTCTTGAAAATTCAGGTGTTTTCACTGTTGCTTCTCTTCGGAAGAAGATTGATGAGCTGAAGCTTACGGCGGTGGCTGAGAAGACGAGATGGGTCAAGTATGTACCGCTCAAAGTGAACATTACAGCGTGGAAAGTGAAAGTTGATGGGTTTCCTACTCGTTTCAACATGTCCCGTAGGGGTATTGGAATTCAATCGCTAGTCTGCCCTATTTGTAATTGTAGTGTCGAATCGACGAAACATCTTTTCTTTAGATGCAGTTTCATTAGAGAACTCGGATGTAAGGTGCTCGGATGGTGGAATTTCCCGGTGTCTACATTTGAGTCATATGGAGAATGGGTTGATTGGTTGGTTTCTTTGCGTATTCCGTCCAAGACAAAGCTTCTGTTTGAAGGCGTTTGGAGTGTTATGTGGTGGTATGTGTGGAATTTTTGTAATAAAATTCTTTTTGATAAGAAGCCGCCTAAGAAGTCGATGTTGTTTGATGCAATTGTTTCGTCGTCTTTTAATTGGTGTAAATTTAGAAGTAAAGCTTCATTCGGTTGGAATGATTGGCTTAAAAACCCTTATTGTATTTTTTTTTTGTAATTTCTAGCTTCTTGCTAGCGTTTCTTTGAATAATATTGCCGTTCAAAAAAAAAAAAAGGTACATAGGATAGTCAACTTTCAATTTTTTTACCCCTAGCTAAATAAACTATTGAGGTATACATGCAACAAGAGGCGGACCCATAATATGTGTAAATAAAAAACGTAGGTAAGAATTAGGAAAAACCAGATTCATTTTGAAAAAGTTCATAATTTTTGACAAAATTTACATTATACGAATAAAATCTATGGGGTTCTCGTGAACCCCGAAACCCTTTAAGTCCACCTCTGCACTTGCTCACTAATATCATGCAATCATCGCCGGCATAACCATAAACAATATCATTAAAAAGCGTGACCTGTTATTACATTATACAAATTTTTGACAAAATTTACATTATACAAATAAAATCTATGGGGTTCTCGTGAATCCGAACCCCTTAGGTCCACCCCTGCACTTGCTCACGAATATCATGCAATCATCGCCGGCATAACCATAAACAATATCATTAAAAAAGCGTGAGCTGTGATTCTTCCTCTTTTCTATAGATTATACTAATGACAGTATTAAACATATTTTAGGTGTTGTTTGTTTTTTAAGAGACTCTGAGTCTGAATCTGAACCGCACACCTGAATCTGAAACTGAGGCGTAAATGTCTGAATGTGACCGCATCTGAACGGGAAAAAAAACTCATGTTTGAACCACACATTTGCTTGCTTGTACTATATATATATATATATATATATATATATATATATATATATATATATATATATATATATATATATATATATATATATATATATTCATTTGTGTCAGCAAGAGGCAACAACAGGCATTCAGACACCCCTCTCAAATCTAGACCATTAAGATCTTACTGCCTCTGAACGCGTCTGAACGAGAAAAAAAACAAACGGTCTAAACGACAAAAATGTCTGACCGCGTCTGAACGATTCAAATTAAGAAGCTGTTAAGAGCCTTTTAATGAAAATCAAACACCACCTTAATTAGATACACGTAAATCATTATTTTGTTTACTAGTTATAATGTCCGTGCACGCGCGGTTTTTTTTTAAGTTTTTTTAATAACATATTTTTATTTATTAAAAAATAAATAATTTAATCTTTGTTTTGTTTGATTTATGATTATAGTTTTTAAAATAAATAATTATATTTTTTAAAATTATAGTTTTTTATTATTAAAGATAATTATTTAAAAACTTTGCATCTTATCTATATTTTTTGTATTTATCTTCTACTTGTGTAGTATATATCAACAAAACGAATTTATAAATTTATAAATTAAAAAATAATAATTAATTAAAATATTACTTAATAAAGAAATAATTTTTTTTTTGAAATACGAAAGTGGGGTTTTGTTGTATTATATAAAAGATTTCGGTCACTGTACAAAAAGAATTATTAGCAATTTTAATATAATTCATTAAAAAAAATAATAATAAAATAAAAAAAGGTAAAATACGCACTACAACCTTTATGGCAAATTAAATATACTTGAACTACCCCTTTACGATTCCAACAAATAAAGGCCCTATACCTGATGCAAATATGTCAATACAAGTACGCAATAGTTAAGCCTCTTAAATGTCTATTACATTAAAACGACGTTTTTTTAATTAAGTTTTTGTCACATCCTTTTTTTTAACTAACTACTTATAGGAAAATCAAATATGTCGCTAGTCAAGCCATGTATTATATTAAAACGACGTTTTTTTTATCAAGCTTTTGTCCTTTTCTTAACTAACTATTAAGAGCACCAGGTATAATAACACCAAGTTAAAGTTTAACACACTGGCTTGTCAGCGACTCAGCGTCACATCAATTTTAATATTTTCAATTTTTCACATTAAAAAAAAAAAAAAAAAAAAAAAAAAAAAAAAAAAAACTCCTTATCATAACTCACCTTTACACCACATTTTGGGCTCCACTTTTTTTTCTCTTCTTTTTCATTTATAAAATTCAAAAACACATTTTCTTTAAAGTTATAAAACTAAAATGTACATTTACTAGTATTTTTTTTACTTTAAAAAAAAAAAAAAAAAAAAAAAAAAAAAAAAAAAAAAACCATAAGAACTGAAACTATCAAACACCAAAACTCTTTTTCTTCCACGGTTCCACCTTTCTTCCACATGCAACGTTTACACACACTAAATGATTTACACTTTTTGAATATAGAAAGTCCCTTGCGCTAATGATTTACGCTTTTTGTGTTTTAACACTTTATTTAAAGGGTCTGAAATAAGAAGTGATATAAAGAGATTCACGCATCACGTTATGGTCTTGTTGGGATTGATTTTTTATGTAAAGGAACACGAAAGTGAACATAATTTGTATTTTAATTCGTTCAGTTTTACTTTATTAGCTATCTTAAGTCAAATACCTTATACACTATCAACATGAAACACGATCGATGATGATGACTCGCAGTATTGTCACGAATATAAAAGTCTTTTAACTCTCATGCATTCAATTCTTTTATAGAAAATCGAAGCATGACATTGCGACACCTGTCCAAGACACTCGGAAATAAACGCATTTGAATGTTTAAAAAAAAAGTAAATTAATAGATCAACATTAATACGCTTGATATTTCAAATTTCATACATTTTCTAGAAAAGTTCATTTGTGAATTAAGTTTTTGTTACATACTGATGGACAAATTCCTACCATCCATCTAGTTTGATTTAATAGTGGGGATTAACCTAAAATTTAATATGAAAACTTAAGTCCATGTTTTTTTCTTGTTTTTTCTCTTTCTTTTTATTCACTTCTTTTTTCTTTTCTTTTCTTTCTTTTTTTTTATTTATTTTTTTTGTCTTTTTAGCCTTTCATGTGGTTTTTTTTTGTCTTTTTTGTTTTCTAGTCAATGTTTTTTTCTTTTTTCTTGGTCTCTCCTTTTCTATTCACGTTGTTTTTTTTTCATTTTTCAAGCTTTTTTTTAATAAACATTTTTTTAACTCACCTTTTTTCTTTAAAAAAAATCACATTTTTTTTAATTCACGTGTATTTTTTTTAAATTTACGTTTTTTTATTTTAATTCAAGTTTTTTTTTTTTTTTTTTTTTTTTTTTTTTTTTTTCTTACATTTTCGTCCGTTTTCATACGTTTATACACATTTTCGTCCGTTTTCATACGTTTATAAACGTTTTCGTTCATTTTCATTCGTTTTTATCCGTTTTCATCCATTTTTCATACGTTTTCATCCGTTTTTAGATGTGTTTTTACGCTTTCATGTGTTTTTTATTTTAATCACGTTTTCAGACATTTTAATTCGTTTTCGACTGTTTTCATACGTTTATACACGTTTTCGTCCATTTTCATTCGTTTTTATCCGTTCTCGTCCATTTTTCATCCGTTTTTAGACGTGTTTTTACGCTTTCGTGTGTTTTTTTCCGTTTCATACTTATTCATCCGTTTTCTTGCGTTTTCATCCGTTTTCTTGCGTTTTCGTCCATTTTCATTCGTTTTCTTTCGTTTTCGTCCTATATACGTTTTCTTCCTTTTTCATACGTGTTTTTATGCTTTCATATATTTTCTTCCGTTTTCATACATATTCTTCCGTTTTCTTATATTCTCGTCGTTTTCATTCGTTTTTGTCCGTTTTTCAATATCTTTGGCCATTCTCAAACGTTTTCATATGTTTCGAAATATCACAAGTGATATTTTGTGATATTCAGAATATCACCCCAGTGATATACTAAATATCACAAGTGAAATTCGGAATATCACAAGTGATTATCTGAATATCACATGTCATATTTTGTGATTTTCTGAATATCACAAGTGATATATTGAGTACCATAATTGATATTATGTGTTTTGCCATTCTCAGACGTTTTCATATGTTTCAGAATATCACAAGTGATACTATGTGATATTCAGAATATCACTTGTGATATTCACAAGTGATAGATATTCAGAAAATCACAAGTGATATTCAGAATATTATTAGTGATATTCAAAAACGTATGAAAACGAACGAAAACGTATGAAAGTGAAAAAAACGTGAATTAAAAAAAACGTGAAAATCACTTGTAATTTTCTGAATATCACTTGTGATATTCAGAATATCACATGTGATTTTCATGTTACAAAACATTAGTTGAAAATCACTTGTGATATTCAGAATATCACTTGTGATATTCAAAATATCACAAGTGATATTTAATTAATGCATTGTAACATTAAAATCACAAATGATATTCAGAATATCACAAATGATATTTAGAAAATTACAAGTGATGCTCATGTTACAAAACATTAGTTGAAAATCACTTGTAATATTTAGAATATCACTTGTGATTTTTATGTTATAAATCATTAGTTAAAAATCACTTGTGATATTTAGAATATCACTTGTGAAAACGTAAGAAAAAGGACAAATACGTACGAAAACGGACGAAAATGTTTGAAAACGGACAATGATGTATAAAAATGGACGAAAACGTCTGAAAACGGACGAAAACATCCGAAAATGTATGAAAACGGACAAAAACAGATGAAAACGTATGTAAACGGACAAAAACGTATAAAAAAGGATGGAAACATATAAAAACGGACAAAATCGTATAAAACGGACGAAAACGTATGAAAACGGACAAAAAACGAAGGAAGACGTATAAAAACAGACGAAAACGTATAAAAGTAGACGAAAACGTCTGAAATTCGAAAACGTAAAAAAACAGACGAAAACGTATAAAAACGGACAAGAAGGCCTGAAAACATACGAAAATGTATGAAAACGGACGAAAACGTATAAAAACGGTAAAAAACAGACGAAAACAGATGAAAACGTATATAAACGTACGAAAACGGACGAAAACGTATAAAAATGGATGAAAACATTTGAAAATAGATGAAAGCATAAAAAAACTGACGATAACGTATAAAAACGAACAAAATGTATTAAAAGGGACGAAACGTATGAAAACGGGTGAAAACGTAAGAAAATAGACGAAAACGTATGAAAACGGACGAAAATGTATGAAAACGAACGAAAACGTAAGAAAACTGACGAAAACGTAAAAAACCGACGAATATGTATGAAAAACGAAAAAAACATAAAAAAAAAAAACGCAAATAAAAAAAAATGAATTAAAGGAAAAAAAACGTGAAGTTAAAAAAAAAAGAAAGAAAAAAAAAGGAAAAAAAACATACACACTAATCATAAAGATACAACTACAAAATGATAGATTTTTTTTTTTTTTTTTTTTTTTTTTTTTTTTTTTTTAGGTTACTTCAATTCTGTGGCTTTGGATATCTTAATGTTGATTATCTTGCATGTTGATGATGTTTAATGTTGTTCGGAGTCTAAATGTTGATTTTATTTTGTTTAGATATATAACAAGTAGGGTTATAGGATGGAACGATTGTAAGTATCTATAAGGAAATTTGTATCGATATTACAGAGAGTATGGAATCATGAAAAGATAATGTTATGGGTTTTAACTCTTTGAAGTGCGTGTTTTTTTCTCTAAATATTATGCTCTAAACGATCCCCGTGTCAGTCTCTTTCCCGATGAAAATCAACAAAAGTTAGGGACAATTTCTCGGACAAGTCTGTTTGTATTTGCCACGACATGTTTTTACACATGGCTAGCCATATGTAGCTTTCTCTCGCATTAGGAGCAAACAAATAAAATAAAAAATTGAAGATGGTTATTCGTGATGAAGACGGAAATCTCACTGATATCACCACCAACGTGGTGTACAAAGAAGTGCTACACAATTTATGATCACATCTACAAGTACACGTATCTCGCATTATTAGAAATAAAGGATTGAAGTTGTTTGTTTTCTTTTTTGGATTATTTTAATAGTCCTGGACAAGACTCGAACTTGAGACCTTGCCTAAAAAAGTAAAACCTCTATACCGCTAGACCAGAGGCCCATTGGCGCGTTTCATATAATGTATGTTTGATTATTAACAAATGTATACTATACGTTTGTTTATCTAAATGTGGTTCTTTCTAACTTATAACGTCATAATACGCAATATCATTTATTAACTTTTTCGACGTTATTTAAAAGTGCCCGTAAATTTCACATGTCTTTTAGCTAGTGTTTCTACATACGTACAGTCCACTCAATATTTTCATTATTCTCTTATACTCAATTCCTTTAGAGTTAACTACATTTTTGGTCCTCGTGGTTTACCAGGTATAACAGTTTTGGTCCAAAATTTTGAAATGTAACGGATCTTGTCCAATATCCGCTGACCCGTAACACTTTTGGTCCATTTTTTGTTGACTGTTAGTTTGACTTGTTAAAAAAATGTGAAATGACTAAAATACCCTTGGATGATGATGTACAATGACTAAAATGCCCTATCCTTCATTAAACACATACACAAACAATTATGTATACCCACAGATTCACAAACAAACCATCTTTATCTATGACAACACTACGATGAAGCCAAGAAACTAACTCTTGTGTCGAAGGTCTTAACTTCGGCGACTGATTCAAACAAACACAAGCTATCTCAAGAATCCACAACATCTCTTTCGCGTTCTCCTTATCAAAAACCAACAGATCAAAAAGAACAACCCCAAATCCATATTTCCTTTGAAGCTCGAGTTAACAAATCTTATCACCTTCAATCATTTCCTAAAATCCACATCTCATATCACCATTCTATCAAACAAACTCACGACATTCTTCACATTCCCATATTTACTATAAAATCCAATTAGCTAACACGACACCACCGTATTCCACGAGGAAACATCTCTCGCGGACATTTCATAAAACACTTTAACAACCAAATCCAAACACCCACATTTCATATAAAATCCCATCAAAGCATTCATAACCAAAAACATCATCCTCAAACCCCATTTTGACAATCAAACCTTTCACTCCTCAACTCACATCAATCTACCAATCAAGACTCGAAAGCAAAAAAGACTAAAACAATATTAGAAGATAAACTTCTTTTGAATATCAGAAAAATCAAAAGAAATAACAAAACAAATTTTGTTTCATTCCATCTTTTCTTTCTGATCAAACCACATACAAAAACAAGTCAAACCTACCCGAGACCCTTATAAAAGGATCTTGAAGAAGCCGAAACCTTGTGATCTTCTTTTGCTTCGAATAAAAGGAAAAAAGGTTGTTTGGGGTTCGGTTAGTAAGTGCAGAAACAAACCAATGATTATTGTGTTTGTGGTTCGGTCTTTGCAACAAAAGGAAACTAGGGACGATTTTTTGTTTGTTATTTGTTTTTGTGTTTTTCGATTAGAACTGGTATCAAAACAAGGGATGAATTTTTCTTGTTGGGTGGCTGCCAGAAATGAGTTTAGGGTTATGTGAGTGGTTGAAGACAATATAAATAAAATAATACAAATGGGAGTGAGTGGTTGAGTGAAATGACCAAAATACCATTTATTTTAACGGTCAAACTAAGTTTGACTAACGGGAGAGTGAAAATTGGACCAAAAGTGTTACGGGTCAGCGGATATTGGACAAGATCCGTTACATTTCAAAATTTTGGACTAAACTGTTATACCCGATAAACCACGAGGACCAAAAATGTAGTTAACTCATTCCTTTATAAAATCAAACAAAATTTGATCGTATTCTAAATACTTACAAATAATAAACTTTTTAAAACCTGTTCACGTATGAGATACGTAGTAATTTAATATGAAAGCTACTAACCTAACGCTGAGTAGGTGGCTTGTTATAAATGATTTCCTAAAACTACTCGCACACCCCCATTATTACGGTATCTCTTGCATTGAATTCCCCTATACATGTTGCCTAGCATCTACTGTGGTTAAAAGAAAACAGGAAGCAAGGCCCTCTCACACATATTCAAACAAACGAAAGTAGGTTAAAAACTTCTGTCTTCTCTTTATATACATAACAAAGCACCCTTGCTAGAACCACTAACCATCAGCATCAGCCCATCGCAACCAACATTATCATCTTCTATTCCTAAGCTAATTTCAACTCGAATTTCAACATAAAATAAGGTTATGGACTATACGGTGTATAAAAATTTGCCATCAACTATTTTGTCATGCCGATCTTTTCATCTTGACAAAAGTGGGTTAGACTACTTTCATAAAATGGTTAGTTACTTGCCGGTCATTCTTCGTGTTTTATTATTGTTTTAAATGCATGCGGTCATTTTTATTAATGTTTGATGTTAGGGTTTAGTTACTATATCTATTACCTTTGTTTATGAACGAATTATTGATTAAGGTAGTTAGGGATCTGATGAAAGTTGGAGAACATCTTTAAATCTATTTAATGTTAGGGAGTTATCTACGTAGTTTGTAACTACATGATGTGTGCTAGTTAATTTGAAGTAATATGTGTTATTTACCATATATATGTTTTCTGATGTGATTAGTATTTTAGGAGTAGTTTTATACTTTTATTAGTACATGATGTGTCCTATTTGACTTTTTCGGGAGGTGATTTGTACACCATTTTTTTATCCATCCACCACTAAATCATGCATAGCGTGCATCACTGGTATAATTTAGTGGTGAATGGCTAAAATAAATGGTGTACAAATCATCTCCCTTTTCACAAGAGCACAATGTTGTGTTAGATCATTTGTTACGTAAAAATTACTGTATTGATTAAGGTAGTTAGGGATTTGATGAAAGTTGGAGTATCTCTTTAAATCTATTTACAGTAGTTTCTAAATCTGATGAGGTCTCCATATACAGTGAGGAGTTTCTTGAAGAATTGCCTTTTACTATCATGTATATTTGACTTTAAATCTATTTGATGAAAGTCCATCTTTGTTAAGATGATAAACTATCTTAAAATACATATACAATAGGTGCTATTTGAGGAATATGATTCTCTAAAGTAACTTTAGTAAAGTTGTGAGATTGTGAGTCATTGAATTTTATCCAATGGCTCAAATCAAAACGGTTTAATTTGAGCAATTGGATAAAATCTAATGGTTCACAATCTCACAACTTTACTAAAATTGTTTTATAAAACTTTAGAGGATCGAAGTCCTATTTGAGTGGATGCAGAGGCGCAGCTTATAGGGGGGGGGGGGGGGGGGGGGGCCGACCCCCCAAATTTTTTTTTTGCGATATAGGGGGTATATAGTTTTCGTGTAGAAAAATTTCGGTATATTCGGTTTCGACCCCCCATAGTTTTAGAAAAAAAAAATGATCCATTACATTTATATAAGCCCATCTAAAAAAAAAAATTTGATCCATTACCATTACTTATTTAGTTATTTAGCCCATTAAAAAAAAAAAAAAAAAAAAAAAAAAAAAAAAAAAACGGATCTATTAACCCTCCCACCTCACACTTCGACCCACCCCCACATTGAAAATCCATAAACCAAATCTAAAATCCATCCCAAACCCAGAAACTGA
>JARVZY010006307.1:0-26767 GCA_030686995.1 Artemisia argyi
TTGTCTTTCAAGAAAAATAAAATGATTATCCTATTCTTCTACTAGTGTCAAATGCTATGAATAGCTTCATAGTTCATACATGTTTTTATGTTTCTTTGGTATGTGTCTATCATTTGAGTTTGTATCTATAAGGACATAAATGAAGCTATCAAGAAGGTCCAAATCTTTTATAAAATCAGTCGGTAAAAACCTGAAAAAGGACTAGTTAATCAAGCAATAAATTGAATTTGTATATAAACTAACAAAAAGAAAAGAAAAAATATAGTATAAGAGAAACATCTTAAACCCACTTGTGAATTATGTTTAAAAAAAAAAACTCTCTTTATTATTTTTTACTTTAAAAATCAATTTTGAACTTTATCATAATTTGTTTTTCGAGAAAAATGAGTAAATGTAAGAGAAAGAAAGAAAAAGTACTGGCCTTTTACCCAAAAAAAAATAAAAATAAAAAAAAGGAAAGAAAGAAAAAGTACTCCAACTTTTGTTATCAAAACTTTGTATAAGAGGAAAGTGATAACATCTCACTTTTGCTCACACATTTACGTTTCTACCATTTTAAACATGGCGAATGCTAAAGACAATTAAGCACGCTACCACACATATGAATATATATATATATATATATATATATATATATATATATATATATATATATATATATATATATATATATATATATATGTATATATATAAGCCGATAACCACAACTAGTATGTATGTTCGCATGACAAAAGTTTTATAATTAAAATATCTCATAAACTGTTGATTGCCGTCGATCGTTACACGAAATTAATTATATCTACGATAATTAAATTATTTATTTTATAAATATGCACTTCTATATACTTTCGACAACAACTTTTTTTTAAAAATTTCCGCCCAGAAAAATCACATGTGATTTATTACTTTAATAATCACATGTGACTTGTGACCAAGGTTATAAATAGCGTGAGATGTGGCGTGGCGGTATCACCAAGCCTCACACCTTAGCGAGGCAAAGGCGAAGCTTTTGCGTTTATAAGGTGTGGTATAAGGTGACACAAAATATAAAAATATTCATATATTTATATCACATTTCATATATATCGAGTTTACCAAAAGACGTGGCATAAAGCGTGGCATGACGGCATGAGCAAGCCTCACGCCTTTGCGGGGCCTTTACGCACCTTTTAGAACCATGCTAATGTTATTAGTTTTTTTTGTTTAAGTGTTTTAGTTATGGCAATTGATTTGCACACTTTCATAATTGATTGAACACTCTTTTTATGCATTAGATATTTGTATAATATTAACATTCCGCTTCAATTGTTTGTACATTGGAGTGAGCAAATAATATTTTAGAATGCATAAATCATTTCCCGTTAGTTATTGGTATGTTATTCAAAAAGTGATGAATTGACGCTCAAGTGACAGACGAATAACGCGTTATTTGTAACTGTTAAAACCAACGGCCCTTTGTTGTTTTCATTTTCTTCCGGATGCACACAACACAAGCTATCATTTAATATTTTTACTCGTAAAAAGTACATGGGTAGTTTAACACTTTAATGTCGGTCAACAAGGACATTAATGTTGAGTCAAAGCTACTACAAGTATGCAATGTCCCCTCATATATACAACCAAGGCCTTTCTTTCATCTTCAATCATATCTTCCTCTCAATTGTAATGTTAACATCAAGTGTTGATTGAGTAATGGCTCTCCAAATAAATATTTTCAAACATAAGCCCTAATGAACTACTAACGTGTCAAACTTTAGGACATAAGAGGATATTATATATCTAAAAATAAGATCATGCATGTAATAATATATCTCGATTAATACGAGAAAAGAGTTGACAAAACATGTTAAAACGGATCAGAAAGGCAATCGGATGAATATTTTTTGTACTAATACAGAAATGATGTTATAAAAACTTCGTAGCAACGCGCAGGCCTTGTTTATCATGTTGATGAAACATTAGTTGTAATCACTAGCGGCTGGCTCATACAGTATTAGGCATAGGCTCATACAGTATCAGGCATGCATATTTATGTAGACATGGTTATCATTCATCAAGAAGCATAAAGTGGTTACGAGAAGTCAGTTTATATTTGAGCCTGCTTTGATAGCTTAGTCAATGAATACATGTTTAATACCATAGAGTACATGATAGCTTAAATAAAGATGCAGCAAGCAAGATAGGACATTACTGTTGAGTTACTTAAGTGCACGTCAAAGCAAATTCAATATCATGCATTCAATATCAACTACCCCATCTTCTATATTACTAGTAATAAGTATTATCCTTCACAAACACATACACACAGTGACACAACAAACACCATCCTCTCAAAATTAGTCATACATAATACCACACTAGAACCACCACCATTAGTATGTTTGCATCAAGTGTTGATCACGGAACAAGTAGTGTCTCATCAAAAAACAATTTCAGACATAAGCCAAGGAAAACCTCACACCGCATATGCCCAAACCCATTTACATTTGTGCTTTTACTTTACGATGTACAAGCAATGAACCTTTCATTCATTATTGAAATAGGTGTTCTTGGAATTACGGTAAACAGTCTCATTCCTTATTATTTTATCTCACATATATAAACTTCTGATTGTTTCTATGTTAATATATGGAAAGAAAAAGTAACCTGTATGGGCTCACTACTGTGAGATTAACAGTCCCATAGAAGCACACAAGAGTCTACATTAACCTGATAAACAAGGTGTAATAAATACTCTAAGTAACTTGTACAACAAAATAATACTTATGCAATAAAAAAAGTTTAATGGCAATGTAACAAGGTTAGCTTTGCCTTTTTGATGATGCAATCATTAAGTGAGAATTTTGATATCATAATTATAGGCCTTCAAGCTTCTTAGTTACCTTAAACTTTGGTGTTGAACTTGGCAAATATATAATTGATATAAAAGTTGAATGACTACAATTAGGCATATTTTGTAATCTCTGTAATAGACATTAAACTTCCATCACATCACATATTCTTTCTATATCCTCTTTCTGCACGAAGCTTGCAATGAGCCTGTAAGAATATTTTGGCAATGGTAACCTTTATCTTAAAAGAAACCGTATGATTTGCTTTAAGTTTATGCATATTTTCTATGGTATATTACTTCTTTGTTTATTGGAGTTCCTGCTGAATCTTTCTTATGATGTTGGCTAAAATTTTGTTATGTGAAAATCAGGCGCCTCAGACAAGCACGCTCCCTTTCCTGTGGCAGTACCCACTCCACCACAGTTTGAAGGAAAGATGAAGCTTCGTGTCAAGACAATGGAGGGGATTGAGTTTGAAATTGATGTCAATTCCCATTTCACACACCACAAACCCTAATTGCCTCAGTCCATTCCCATCTAAATATGGATTATGTTCATGATTGCGCAGACGTTGGTGGCAACCTCTATCATACTAATCTATTTGCATCTCCAATAAAAGTTTATGTACATGACCGTCGGTATGTTACGGATATGTTTTACAAGATGGATGGAGAAGAAGAGGGCGAGCTTAACTAT
The DNA here is from genome assembly GCA_030686995.1 of Artemisia argyi. Taxonomy (NCBI): domain Eukaryota; kingdom Viridiplantae; phylum Streptophyta; class Magnoliopsida; order Asterales; family Asteraceae; genus Artemisia; species Artemisia argyi. The sequence goes on from JARVZY010006307.1 coordinate 3,528, forward strand.
GGAGATTTCATTCTAAAACTGATCAAGGAGCTCCAAGTTAATAGAACATATGGGTATGTGCGTTTATTCCTTTATCCTACAAAAGATACATTTCATAAAAGATTTATAGCTATTTTCATAAGAAAAAGAGATCTGTATATAGTGGGTCTACAGGATGATCGACGTGTTGTCTATGAAGTTAGGAGATGGGGTCAATCCTTAAGGTATTTTATTGGTTCTAGTGCAACAGGGTTTGGGGAACAATATTATCAACTTTTTGGTACCGTTACTAGGGTTGGGGTAAGGGATGATGGAAACTTGTTCAATAAGGATCTAGGCTTTCAACCACTAAACAACGCTATTTTGAATGTTTTAAACGAGCGAAATACGTTGAGATGGAATCATAGTGTTGGTGTCTTTGCTATGATGTGGTCAGAGCCGTGTCGTTTTAAATGGGTTTACCATAGGTTGAATGAGGTCATGGATTTGAGGGATTATCTTAATACCGATGGAGAAGGCTGTACTTTTTTGAGGATTCTACCCAAATTTTGGCGTGATATATCAAAGTGTGCTAGAAAGGTCGTACTCAAAGAGGGTGAGCCAACTTGGTTCCAGCCCACAAATCAATGGTTTACGGATGAAGGGGCCAGGAGCCTGAAAAGTTACAAAATATGGGCTACGGATTCCCTGTTCATACAAACATGGACGAGGGAACCAACCCCCGCTGGCCCCACCCCTCCTGATTGAGGGCGTTTTGGTCGCAACTATGGTGGCGGTGGGGGTGGTTATGGTCGTGGCGGCAGGGGTGGTGGGGGCAGGGGCAGTTACGGTGGTGGTGGCAGGGGCAGTTATGGCAGAGGCGGCAGGGGCGGTGATGGCCTACGAGGCAATCCTGGTGCTCGTCGCAGAGGCGTTTATCGTGGTCATGGCGACATCACCTTCAATGTAAGTTTATGCATATTTTCTATGGTATATTATGTATTACCAACAAAATGAATAATCATGCTGGTTGGTGCTTTTCAGGTTACTACGATGGCAACAATGTTCTTTGAAGACGGTTGGTTGGATGAGGAGACAAGAGCAAAAGCAAATGAGTGCACTCTTGTGATTGAATCCTTGGAAGAAATAATGCTGGAAATTGGTGGCGTTTCTGAGGTATGAGTGAAGGGGCTACTTGCATCGCTTGTGAAATTGTTTATTGAGCTATTTGTTACCTTTTTTTTTTTTTTTTTTTTTTTTTTGGGTAAAAGGGTTAATTCACCCCGGTAAAATGAGCTATTTGTTACTTGCAGAGAATCCGGGGTTTTTGTAGGTTTAAGTAGTGTGATTCTGTAGCTACTGTAGAATTTTTTAAATTTGCAACATGCAGTAAAAATATTATTTGGAAGTGAGAGCAAGTATGTTTGATTTTTCTTGTTTAGCTGTGTATTTGGCGAGTCAGATAAACAATGTAGAAAATTAGTAGAATCTGGGATACATATATATTCAATTTATTTTAGGGTTTTATGTTTAGGGTTAGTTTAATTGTGTTATTATATGTTTAGTCAGGGGCTGATGGGTTGTGGGCCCCCCAAAAGTTTGAGTTGGGAAAACAACAAGGCTTGTATTTATATAAATAAAGGAAATGCAGAGTTCTTATAAAACAAACAATAGCATTAATTTTCTCTGAGGATTTTAAAACCTTAGAAAATGTAACTTGCAAAACATAATTAATTGTCAATCACTATGACCATTGAATTAAATTAGTCATTATATATGACCAAACATTAATCTTGCTCTAAAGCCCTATTAGTATATTTGATGACCATCAATTGTCATTCAAACCAATTAATTGACCATATTTTCCAACAGTAATCTCCCACACAGTCGAAAAAATCAAGGATGGATTTCAAAAAATAATTCAGGGCGATACTATTCATCAGGAACATGTGTTTAGCAAAGCGTCTTCCTCTAAAGATGATCTGAAGAAACAATATGAGAAATGTTGAGACATTCCGCCAGAAAAACTTATTGTGGTTAACAAGTTTTTAGAAGAGGAAAGTTGGAAAGATTACGAGATTCATAATGAGTTGTATCGATTGGTGAGCAGAATCCTAAGATAAACATCAATCACAAAGTTCGTTGGATGCATAAAGAAAACAAGTAGAATGATTGTGTTTGTATTTTCTTCTAATAGTTTTTAGTTGTCGTATTGTTTTTTTATATTTCGTACTTTTTTAAAAATTTTGTATCGTTTATGTAATGGTTTTCATTTGAATAATTATAATGTTTTTTAATTGTTAGATGAAATTTTAACTTAAAAAAAATGTTCGAACACATGTGCAGTCCCTTACTACGAGTGTTTGGTCTAGAAGAAAGAAAGCTGATGTGACGTTGATTTGACGGTGCTGGGCTTGGTCTTGGTGTGGTCTTATTACATTTAGGGTATGTTTGGCGCAATGGCTGGAGCTGGAGTTGGGATTGGGGCATATATTATAAGTTGAAGCTTATATTTTTATAAAGTTGTTCGAAAGTCAACCGAGTAGTCTTCACATGCTTGGTTAAATGCTCCTACATCGTTATCAGCCAACGATATTCTACAACCGCCTCCTCAGTTACTGAACTTGTCTTCTCTCTTATGTCTAGCTTTGAAAGATAGTGGTTCAAAGTTTTCATATACACTCTCCATCTTCTCCATAATCAAACAAGTAATGGGCAGTAGCCTAGTAGGAACAAGTGTGGTTGTAACGACAGACTAGCCATTTTGTATCTGATAAAACTTGTTCCTCTACCACCCGTCGAACCTTTGAAAAATTATACTGCTGTGAAACAAGGGGAGGTGTTGATCGCATTGACGTGAAACTGTTAAACAAGTTGGGGGTAGTAGCCTAGTAGGAACAACTAATGGTTGGAACAATTGTGGTTGTAACGACAGATTCTAGCCATTTTGTGTCTAATATAACATTATTTATGCAATTTGGCATATTGCATGTATGTAAATCTCCATAATCGTGAGCAATGACAGTTTCTTTTATAAAAACGTTTGGTAACATTGCTCAACCCGATGGTCCTATTTTTCGCATTGATGGCCATTTTGTTCAGTGGCAGAAGCTTTGTGCTGTTTTTATTGTCCTCTTTTCTATCTGCAATTCCAAATGTCCAATTGTGCATACAAAAAAGGTATTACTAACTTCATTTTTTGTTAACTTTTTCGGTGGAATTTCCATATTGGTGTCACGTCTACGGAGGGGTTGGTCATAATTAAAAGAAAATGGTATGGTAGATAAGTCATAATGACATAATAGCCTTGTTGCAGGGAAATGTGAAATGAAGTCTATTACTACGTAACGTGCTCCTAGAAAGCAATTATATCTGTGTTTTCAATGTTATTGGATTCGTTTTCACCCCATCTATCCGATTAGTTTCATATATGTCATTTTACACTATACTCTTTTTCCCTCCAAATTACCATCTTATCCCCTTCACTCGGTCACTATAATTACGAGTGGTCGAATCTCCACCAAATGCTTCTCGTAAAGCCTCACCATTTTCCGCCATTCCTTCAATCAACTTTTCTTTAAATTGCATAATTTTAAGAATAAGTGTAACTAGTCTAAAACCTCCTTACTACACCCAGCCTAAGTATGTTGTGTGAAGTTTTGAAATTGATTTTTTTTGGGTTTTTAATTCTTTTACGTGTAAGATTTACGAATTTTGGAGTTTGTTGTTCTTTGTGTTTAACATACAGTTCTTCGTGTGATTAAAATTATTCGACAAGATAATTGTAAGCCTAAGTATTTTGTTAGCGTTTAACAAAATTTTCAAACTTAAACGTTAATTGTCAAACAAACATTATACACTTGTTGAAACGACCAAAAATAGTGATACTTTATTGGTTTTTGTTTTGGGTTAGGGTTGGATGATGGGTTTTGCTTAAGGTCTTTTTGGAAACAGTCTTTCTATTTTCGGGTTTATCCTAAGATAACGGTAGGCCTACATTCTACCTCCTCATACCCCACCCCAGTGAGATTGGTTATGTTGTTGTTGTTGGATGATGAGATCCTTCTTATAACTTGGTGCATATTTTCTAGAGTCGTTGTAGTGTTCGGGTCGTTATAGTTTTGTGATTGTTTTGATCAAAGTTAGGTTTTTGGGTCGTTCTAGTCAATTGATTGCAACTATCAGTTGTTAAAAAGACTAATTCCTTTGGTGCTTTCATACAACTCTTTTGGGTATGTTTATTTATTTATGATTATTTTATCTTTTGTTTCTCAAAAAATTGACATTGATATTGAGCACTGATAAGAAAGATCACAAATCAAGTGTCTTTCTTTTGAAAATCTACATAATATCTTGCATCGACTAAATAAGAGATGGAATCTAACTATTTGAAAACGTGAATCATTAACTATACCAACATGAACTTGATCAAAGAGAAATACTTGGAAACCGTCAACAACTCAAAATGAGACTAACCACCGTTGATATTGCTCTTTTGAATATATGAAAACTTGTTACTTGATGGGTCACAATGTATGGTTTACTAAGAGACCTACTAGCATCTTAGATTGTGGTCATCATCTTCATAAGACTAGAATAACTAGATAAAATGGAGGGTTACCTTTCAACTCACGCGCCACAACCATTAAACACCCTCCTCTCACGCGTGGCCCAAAGAAAAAAGAAGAGAAAGTGGTGACCACCCTCAACATTCACTTTATTTTGTTTGTGTTTGTGAGTTATTTTGTGGGATATATTTATTTAAAGTGAGGTATTTTTTTAGGTGAGGAGAGTGATGGTGTGTTTAATAGAGATGTCGTGCTGATGTGGAGGTTAGGGGAGTGGTGACCATTGTGTCACGAGGCAAGGTTATAAATAGCGTTAGGCGTGGCGTGGCGGCATGACCAAGCCACACACGCCTTAACGCCTTAGCGTTAGGCGTGACGTGACGTGGCAGCGTGACGTGGCGAAAAGACGTGACATAAGACGGCATAACGCGTGGCGTGGTGGCATGGCCAAGCCTCACGTCTTTGCGGGGCCTTTGCGCGCCTTTTTGAACCATGCGACAAGTTGAAATAAATAAAAAGCTAATTGTCTTTGACTTCTTTCAACAATAATGTGATTGATGAAACAACACACTACAAGGGAGTTCAGAAAAGATGGATGTTTCACCCATTTGCTAATTTATATTGTTTCCTAATTTGTGAAAGTAGATGTGAAGTGAAAAATGAGATGATGCAGCATTAATTAATTTTCAGTAGTATGAATAAAATTTCTATGTTACACACAACTTCAATTCCTATTCTCATATTCAAAGGCATAAGGCAAATTAAACCATGGTGACAAGTCATAAGCTTTAACTCTTGGTTCTGAAAATATGGTTCCAATGGGTTATAAATGCACAACAAACATAGGTACTACTAGTAGACTAGTAGTGTATACTGTTTAGTTAGTTGATAATCTTCATTCATTGACATTGTTTCATCATTGTAGTCTTTATTTTGCCCAGTGTGTTTCTTTTTTTTTTGGGATTAAGAGGCTTAAAAACTAAGTGAGTCCCTTCTCTTAATGCCTCTTATTAGGGAAGAGTAGTATTTTCTTTGCCCTTGTGTAGAGGATTTAAGACAAATAAGTGGACCCTAACAAGAAAATAACAATAATATATTGTCTGGGTTCACACATCTTAGCACTAAGACTTTCTAACAATAAAAAGAAACAACCAAGACTCAAATCATCATGGATAAAATACTTTATTTTTCTTTTTTTTTTGTAACCATGGTTTCCGACCTTTTGGTCGAATAATCTACGGGGTTTGTTAAAATACTTTTGTATGAAATCTCAAAGTGGGTATTTGTGCATATCGCATGAAAAATTCTTAATTCATTTTTGTTCTTGTATATCGCATGAAAAGATCTTGATTCATTTGTGCAAATCGCTTGAAAAGAGGTAGGTCTAGTCGTTTTCGGATGTCCTAATTTAATTGTCACTACTAAAACTAGACAAAAAAGTTTGGTCGACTTTATCATATTACCCTTGGTTTTGCCACTTTGTACGAGGCAACTTTCAAAGCAGTCTAACCTACTGTAAAACCCCGGCTACTCAAACCTACGAGAGGAGAAACCCCGGTTAGATCCACGTACACACGCATGTTTCCCTTCAACCCATCCAAACACCAAAACGTTTATTGGTCTGAGTGTGGATCTTCCATCCAACGGGTCAGTCAAAAAGTTCACACGCGATTCTTTCTTGGCGGAGATCCCAACACCCTACAAACGTCAAAAAGGACATCCCTAACCATATCGTGTAATCCCGGGAGCTCTTTGCATAAATTCTTTAAAAAAATACCACTGTACATATTCGAGTTCTAACCTTTTTTTTTTTGGTTAAACAATCTTGATTCAAATACAAGAGCTAAAGAAGATTTATAGTTTACCAAGCACGGTGTTGGTTCTTTGGATACTCTACGACAACAATGTGCGCTTTCTTGGAAAGCTATGACCAAGGACCCTTATTTCAAACGTTGAGAGCCACTATGAATGAGTTCTACTTCCTTACGAACCTGCTATACACATGACTAGCTGCGTGCATTATTTCTTCTTATCCGTGAGGCATGAGACTTGTCGAGTTATCCATGCATGCATGTGCATTTTTTTTGTCGGTAGATCGAAGCGCACCTGTGCTACTTTTCTTTACATTTCTTGCTATAATTATGTATTGAGTAATAGAAACTAGATGGAGCCTATTTAGTGGATATACAAATTAAGCCAACGATGGTATGTAGGAGATGGATACTGTAAAGTTCTAGCAAGATATCATTAGTTAACTAAAGAATATTTTTGATATATCATGTGGTGTTATTGTCAAGTTTTGTGTTTTAGAATATTCATACTGCCATTGAATGCTCACATGTATGTATTTTGAGTGACACACGTTCCTCGACTGGCCTTAATCTGTTACCATGAGGTTGTATTTTGAGTGACACACGTTCCTCGGCTGGCCGTAGTGGTACTCACAGGTATGTAATGGTACTAGATAAGTCATAATGCCATAATAGCCTCGTTGCAGCAAAATGTGAATGAAGTCTATTACCAGGTGCTCGTAGAAAGACATTTTATTTGTGTTTTCAATGTTATTGGATTCGTTTTCACCCTATCCGATTAGTTTCATATATGTCATTTTACATACACTATTAACATATGAAAGGATTAAATGGAAAGAAACTTTCCAACTCATCGATCCAACCCAACATATGAGCATGAAATCTCGACCCTTGATCATTGTCACTTGGATCATCAATGGATGGCCAAGATTACATCTTCAAAAAACACAAATAACCTCAAACAAACACAAGTATCCATTGGGTAATAGAAATCCTCTCTTTCTCCTTTACCCCTATATAGCACACACATTAAAACACACCAAACACACACACTTTTTCTAAAACACTTAGCAGCACCTTATGGACCATACCACCCAGAATTTGCCATCAGTTTTCTTGAAATGTTGCTCTTTTTGTCTTGACAACGGTGTTTTCAGTGGGCTAGACTACTTTCATAATGATGTTAAAGTATGTTGTGTTAGAGTTTGACAATCAATATAACACATACGCGGAAGCAAGGATCAACAATAACACGTATAAAGATTAACTAAAACATAAATAGTAAACGTACCCGATGCACTTCAAATAAACCTTGATTCTTGTACAAATAGATCAATGATAAACCCCTTACCGTTTTGTTTATCGATCTCTTGATAATTACTAAAGTAAGTAATTACCTCGTTCTTGTACACACAAACTACCAACGAATAAAGGTTTGATGCAAGTAAACAAAACACTTAATTTTTGCTTTAGAAAAAATCGATCCAAACCCTAGGAGGGGGGATGAACCGATCGGCCAAGAAAGAAAAGAGACAAAGGAAAACTTTAGGGTTTGTGTGTGTGCACAAAAGATAATTAGGTTTAACCCCAAGGCCTTGTATTTATACTAGATGAATCTTGGAGCACAAGTAAGCATGGGTCGACCCATGTTGGGTTGGGTTCGACCGGCCTAGGCACCCAAAGGGTGTTCTAGATCTTTTTTGACTTCCAAATTATATCCTAGTCCTTTTCCTTTTGTCCCTAATGATAGTTAGTCCATACGTTTAATAACTAACGACCATTTAGTGCATTAAGTGTTTATAAATACATATATACGATACATTTAACATATATATATTTATTATACATTATTCTTGTTTGTAAAGTGTGCAATCCCGAGGTCTCGGGTTCGATACTAGACATTTACATATTAATGTTTATACGTAACATTTAACAGCTCCCACTCGTATATCCATTAATAGTAAAATGACATTGGTTAGTGTCTTGCAACACTCCAATGCCCCTAGTTCAATCCGAGCTAGGTTTCCTGGAAAACCTTTAATGATTCATCATTATTATTATCCTTTCGCCTCAAATACTACATTAATAAAGATGTGAGGTCCTTTATTAAATTTTGTTTCTCGTCTCTTTATGATTGAACAAAATTACCAAAACATCTGAACGTATTCCAGATAGATTATGGGCGTGGCCACGCAAACATTTTGTCAACCCTACGAGGGGCCAGCAGTATTAAACTTCTGAACAAATCAGAAGGAACGAATTCTCTCTTGACTACAAGAATAACCCATGAACTTTGCAACATTCTGAAAACAACCCTTATGACTTCCAATTACGGTAAGCGGTAGATTGCTCCACAAAATGCACTACATCCATGACACTTATCTGGTATCTCAAGTCTGAGGATAACTTTTAAATATGATTCTCACAATAAATTTAAATCATATTGTTGGGATAAGTCCAATACTCAATTCATTGAATATCATGTGAAATTGGTATGACTACGCATCAATATACTTTCAAGTATATCCTTAACCAATACTCAAAATTGTCTTAGTTTAATGATATTCCCATATCATTAATCGACAACGGACTATTTAGAATAATAAATTATTCATGGATCTTAAACATGCAAATATAGGATATATTATTAAGACAATGAATAAATAAACATAACCAATATTTTATTTCATTAAAATTAATAATTGTACATTACATCCTTTATCCAAATACTAATCACAAATGGGCATGAAACTATCAGCTAATTTAAGTCCTATTCCTTCAGCATGCTTATAAAGCTTGGTGCCAGGTAAAGGCTTTGTAAATTGATCAGCTAAGTTTTCATCTGTGTGAACTTTGAGCATTTCGATTTCACCTATCTCAACTTGTTCTCTGACATAGTGGTGCTTAATCGGGAAATGTCTGGTGCCTTTCATGATTCCAGGTTCATTGGCAAATGTAATTGCAGCTGAGTTGTCACAATACATTTTTATAGGTCGCTGAATCGAAGGCATAACCCCAAGCCCTGAAACAAACTTCCTAATCCAAACAGCTTCCATTGCAGCTTCTGAAGCAGCTATATACTCACTTTCTGTAGCAGACATCGCTAGTACACTCTGCTTTCTACTCCTCCAATCAACAGCTCCTCCATTAATGACAAAGACATAACCCGTCTGAGACTTCGTATCATCTTTATCACATTTCCAAGAAGCATCGCAGTAACCTGTTACATCAAGCTCTGCAGATGGAGTACCCCCATAAACCAAGAACATCTCTTTAGTAGCCCTAAGGTACTTAAGAATATTCTTAACAGCAGTCCAGTGTTTTTCACCTGGATTCTGTTGATATCGACTGGTTAAATTCTGAGCAAACGCCACATCTGGCCTTGTGCTTTTCACCGCATACATTATAGATCCCACAGCCGAAGCGTAAGGGACTCTCTTCATGCGTTGCACCTCTTCAGGTGTTGAAGCACAAACTTTGTTGCTCAAGCCATGTTGCTCTTGCATCGGCAAATATCCTTTCTTGGAATTTTGCATACTGAATCTCTTCAATATTTTATCAATGTAAGCACTTTGGCTTAATCCAATTAATCGCTGAGATCTATCTCTATATATCTTGATTCCCAGAATAAATGCAGCTTCCCCTAGATCTTTCATAGAAAAACAACTTCCAAGATATGCCTTAACCTTTTGCAAACTTGGAATGTCGTTCCCTATGATCAATATGTCATCGACATATAATATAAGGAAAATTACATTACTCCCACTAGCTTTGTGATATACACATGGCTCATCAAGATTTTGAGTGAATCCATACTTCTTAATTTCACTATCAAATCTTTTATTCCATTGTCGTGATGCTTGCTTTAATCCATAAATGGATCTTTTAAGTTTGCATACACGATCTGGGAATTCTGGATTCACAAACCCCTCAGGCTGCGCCATATAGATGTCTTCATCTAGGCGACCATTTAAGAAGGCGGTTTTGACATTCATTTGCCAAATCTCATAGTCATAGTAAGCGGCTATGGCTATAAGAATCCTAATTGCCCTTATGTCAGCTACAGGAGAAAAGGTCTCCTCATAGTCAACACCAAAAGTTTGAGTATAGCCTTTAGCTACCAAACGGGCCTTATAGGTGTGTACAATGCCATCCATATCAGTCTTTTTCTTGAAGAGCCATTTACTCCCAACTAGCTTGGCACCCGGAGGTAGGTCTACTTCTTCCCAGACTTCATTGTCTTTCATGGATTGCATTTCCCCATTCATAGCTCCCTGTCATTTTTCCTTTTCAGGACTATTCATAGCAGCTTTATAACTTGTAGGTTCATCAAGATCCCCTATCAAGTTGTCATCACACTCCACGTTTAGACATAGATGTGTAGGAGCCTTCACAGATCTTGAAGATCTGCGAACGGGAACCACTTCACCTTCTGGTGGAGGACCTAAACTTTCAGGTTCTTCAGGAAGTTGGCTAGTGTTTTCAGAAGGTGTTACATCTTCATGATCGTCTTCCAGACCATATACTCTCCCACTGAATTCTTGAGATATGAGCTCCTTTTCTAAGAAGTCTCCATACCTTGCAACAAAAACTTTGTTTTCAGTTGGGTAATAAAAGTAGTAACCCATAGTTTTCTTAGGGTAACCTACGAAGATGCACTTTACAGATCTTTGTTGGAGTTTGTCTGCTGAGTCACGTTTAACATACGCCTCACAACCCCAGACCTTTAGATAAGACAAGTTAGGAGCTTTTCCAGTCCATACCTCATATGGAGTCTTATCAACCTTCTTTGTTGGAACCATATTTAAAATGCGAACTGCAGATTCCAAGGCATAATTCCAAAACGAGTAAGGAAGAGTTGTTAGATTAAACATAGTTCGTATCATATCTTGCAATGTACGATTCCTTCTTTCAGATACACCATTTTGTTGTGGAGTATATGGAGAAGTAAGGTGCTGGACAATTCCCTCATTTGCTAAGTAATCTATAAACTCTTGACTCAGGTATTCACCACCTCTATCGGATCGAAGAGCTTTAATCTTCTTTCCTAGTTGCAACTCTACTTCTGCTTTAAACACTTTGAATGTATCAAACACCTCATGTTTATGTTTAAGTAAATAAACATAACCATAATGGCTGTAGTCATCCGTAAATGTTAAGAAGTAGCTAGCACCTCTCCTTGACACATGTCTAAGTGGTCCACACACATCTGTGTGAATAAGACCAAGTAGATCATTCGCCCTTTCAATCCTATTTTTAAAGGGTTTCTTAGTCATCTTCCCAGCAATGCAAGATTCGCATTTATCAAATGATTCATCATTGATCTTTTCTAAAAGCCCATCATGTTGCAGCTTTTTCATGCGATCTTTGCCAATGTGAGCAAGTCGACAATGCCAAAGATAAGACGAATCCAGACCTTTCTTGATTCTCTTATTGTTGATGCTATACATTGAATTATTTTTAACAAAAGCATTATCATTATCATTCATATCAATTTCAAAGACACCATTCACAGCAATAGCATTAAAATAAAAAACACCATTTAAAGAAACCGAAATTCCATTGCTAGAAATAGTATGCTCAAAACCAAGGTTCAACAAACATGAAAATGAAATTACACCTCTAACAATTGACGGTGCATAATGACAATTATTTAAAGATAGTACTAAGCCCGAAGGCAACACTAAATCATAAACTCCTATAGCTTCAACTCCTGCATGCGCTCCGTTACCAACGTGCAAGAATTGTTGTCCATAGGCCAGCTTTCTCTCAACTCTAAACCCCTGCAAGGTATTGCAAATATGAATGCCACATCCCGTATCATATACCCATGAATTCAATTTAGGAGTAAGAGTGAATAATTCTATCATAAAGAACGCACCTGATGAGCTGGGGTTACCAGCTTCATTCCCCTGCTTCTTGAGTCGCAATTCATGAATGTAGAGAGGACAATTGCGCTTCCAATGACCCTTTTCATGACAATGGTGACATGCCTGATCCTTCTTGTTTGGTGGATTCACCTTTTTCTGCTTAGGCTGATGTTGCTTCATCTTGGGTTCAGGTTGATAGGCCATGACCTGCTTGCCTTTGTTACCCTTCCCTTTGCCTTTGTTCACATGTGATTTCTTCTGGATTCTCCCACCATGAATTGCCAACACTTGCGGGGTAGGAACCTTGACCTTGGCTGGTAGACTTTTCTCATATTCAACAAGCAGTGCGAGTAATTCTGAGACTGTCTTCCCCGAGCAGTGCATGTTGAAATTCTGCACAAAACCAGCAAAGTCCTTGTTTAGGGACCTGTTGATCAAGTGCACTTGCACATTGTCAGGGTAACCAAATCCAATTCTGTGAAGCTGATCAAAAGATTCCTTCATCTCAGTCACATAATCTTCAACTGGTTTACCATCACCATGCTTGCAGTTGTGTAGCTTGTCCAGTTCATCATACAATTCAACTGCAGGTGGTTTCTCATAAGATTGCCTAAGAACATCAAGCATATCTTTAGGGAAAAAGTACTCAAACTTCTTTTGTAACTGAGCACTCGTGCTAGTGAGCATTAAACAAGCAACCTCATTATACTTAGCATGTTCCACCCTCCATGCCGCCTTAACTGCTTCTGGTTCAGTAGCAGCAGGCTCAGCTGGGCATTCTTCGGTCAAATAATCCATCTTACCGGTCGACCTCAAGACAATTCTAAGTGAGCGGTACCAATCATTGAAATTCTTTCCAGTCAGTTTTTCTCTCTCAAGATGACTCTTGAAAGCAGAAATCACAGATGGGGTATCGGGTTGAGCCATATCTACAGATAAAAGTTCAAACATTAGTATTTTCGATAATAAATATCTTCAAGAAAATAAAATACCCAAAGTTATATTCATATAACCACCAAAATTTTCTTGAAAACCTAGGATCTAACTTTACATAGTTTCACCATATCAGTTGATCTGCTAGTAGTGAAAGTACAAAAGATAGTAATCTGTCGAACAATAATTGGCAAACAAGATTTCCAATTCCTAGATCATTATGGGAATTACATCAAAGTGATTCATCAATTTGCCTTGTAAGCATGTTTCATCCCATCTCATGCCTTAAGTTCTAGGTCTCACGCATAACTTAATTAAGTCGTCTACCTTAGAAACTGTAAAATTACAATTATGGTCTCACGCGTTAAAAGAATTTTACCTTGTTATAGTAATTTAGCCTAGGTCTCACGTTTACTAAATTAAAATTCCAAGTGTTTCTTATAGATAGATGGCATGTAACTTAAATTATAAGGGTATTTAATTTTGATGTGTAAATCAAAATATGTATAAAGATGCATGCACTCATCTTTATAGCATAATTTTTCAAAACATTTTTATTACCAATTCGTGAAATTAATACACAAAGTTTTACTTGAGGTTTTATTAAACCCTAAGATGACTTTCTACAATTATGATTTTAAAAGTAATTCGTTTAAGACATATTCAAGATTGTGACAACCAAGGCAGACTCTAAGGCTCTTTTCTAAGCCTTCAAATCACGGTTATGAATATCGTCTTAAAGGACTTAATTTTAAAAGCATATTTGTACAAAACATCAATCAAGCAAAAGTTTATGGATTCAATCTCAAAATCATGTAATAAAGTATGAATTTTGCTAGTCTCGCCTGGGAGCTGATTACCGTGCGAATCGGACCACTATCGGCACTTAAGACCTTGCAAGATTCTTACTTTATCACTTTAGTTTCACCGTTATTAGTCCATATTACTTTCTTTTATGAAAATCACCCTTTTTATTGCTTACATCAAGTCAAACAATTAAGAAAACAATAAAAACAAGTAATTTTAAAGAAAAATAAACAACTAATAATAAAACGTGAAACAATTAGCCACATGCAAACCATATTAAAAAGATTGTAATAAAATCAATTCTAGGTATAATAACGCATGTAATCAACTAAGACCTTCTCCTCTTGATGGAGGAGAGTCACATACATTGACGTATCAATTGCGTAGGCCAAAATCAATATACACACCACATAGCATATAAATTGATTTTAATATATATTAACTGGAGTCTTCCCCAATTTAAGATCTATTTAAAACATGTGACAAATAAATAATCAAACAAGATCCATGACTAACATGCATGTTTCGTCATGGATTATCCTAACAATTAGCACGTAGGTCACAAGTACGTTCACAAAAACCGGTTTAAGACCTAGGGTTTCTATATGATTACAATTTAATCAAGAAAACCACAAACCCTAATTAGGGTTTTTAGTGGAAATCGACCCCCCCTAAAATTAGGGTTAGGGTTTAAAATTTATAAAAAAAAGAAAAAACCCTAGAAAAAAAAACATGTATCTAAAACAATTAAAGATCCGATTTTTATTACGTTTTAGTAATCAATTACATGTTATCCATGGCTCGTGATGTCACTGTTAGAGTTTGACAATCAATATAACACATACGCGGAAGCAAGGATCAACAATAACACGTATAAAGATTAACTAAAACATAAATAGTAAACGTACCCGATGCACTTCAAATAAACCTTGATTCTTGTACAAATAGATCAATGATAAACCCCTTACCGTTTTGTTTATCGATCTCTTGATAATTACTAAAGTAAGTAATTACCTCGTTCTTGTACACACAAACTACCAACGAATAAAGGTTTGATGCAAGTAAACAAAACACTTAATTTTTGCTTTAGAAAAAATCGATCCAAACCCTAGGAGGGGGGATGAACCGATCGGCCAAGAAAGAAAAGAGACAAAGGAAAACTTTAGGGTTTGTGTGTGTGCACAAAAGATAATTAGGTTTAACCCCAAGGCCTTGTATTTATACTAGATGAATCTTGGAGCACAAGTAAGCATGGGTCGACCCATGTTGGGTTGGGTTCGATACTAGACATTTACATATTAATGTTTATACGTAACATTTAACATGTTGGTCATCCGCGGGTATATGCCATTCTCTTCTACTTAAAAAGAGGTGGTAGACACTTCTTTTAAGTTATCGTATGAGCCGATGGTTGGTTAGAGTGCGTGGACGCATATTAACATACGGTGACTATCTAAATAGTTGTGTTGGTTATGATAAAGAATCATACAAGGTATTAGTATTTCAAATCGAACCAACTAAGTTAAAGAAATGTGATGATCTTGCATTGGAGAAGTTTGCGTTGGCTGTA
Organism: Artemisia argyi; assembly: GCA_030686995.1. NCBI lineage: Eukaryota > Viridiplantae > Streptophyta > Magnoliopsida > Asterales > Asteraceae > Artemisia > Artemisia argyi. The sequence continues at coordinate 19,045 of JARVZY010006307.1, forward strand.
CCCACCAACGGCGTCCTCGTGTTCGATGCATGCCTTGAAGCTGTTGATTCTGGGGAAATTATTGTGAACGAGACGCGTAAATACCATGAGAAAGATGAAGGTAAAGACAGAAAGTGGATTATAAATCGAAAAACGTGTTGTTTCACTCTCACAGTGGAATGGATCCGGGGTGAAGGTTGCAGTTAAGGTACGATGGAATTTGATAACGCATTATTGTGAAGGACACGCACACATACCGTGTGGAACCTGAAGGTGACAAAAGCAAGTGGCATATGGAGGGCAAAAATTGCCGTTTCAATCTTACAGTTGATTGGACCCGGGATCAAGGTTGTAGCTAAGGTGGTATGTATGTAATGGTTTGTCTAAAACCAAGTTATTTTTACATGTCGCCCTTTTTGTCTTGACAACGGTGTTGTTCGTGGACCAGACTACTTTCATATTTGTATATGCATTCGTATTGCTTTTGCTTTTGAAGATCACAATAAGAATGAAGTTTATATGTAGTAATTTTCATAGTTTAGACCCTGTACAGTTGTAAGATCACGTTCAGCTCTTTTATACTACCAACAAAGACACAAAGTCAACAAAAAATCAATATTTAGCACTGACCATCAAACTAATCTGAGGTGCCGACTACGACTTCGTATGTCCAAATTTGTCTGGCTATGTTTAATCAGAAAGATTGCATCATGTTGTAATATAAGGTTACATTGTGTATATACATCCACACATGTATTCATATCAAGAGTCGATATAGTACATCTCAAGACATATTAACAAACCGTCTATAAGACAATATGTATCCATTCCGTGTGCTCTAAATAGTCATTTTGTCATCAACTTAGTCATTAGTTTGATCATTAACCATTAAAAAATATGTTGCAAATATGTTGTATCTGCTAGTTTCATGGATAATGAGTAACGACACAGATAAACTTATCTTTCTTGATGGAACGAAAATAAATTAGTTAAAAGAATTGAAGAACTAACAGGACACTAAAAGAAATTATCTAGTAAAACCTAAAAGGAGCATCCCATACACCACCTTCTCGAAACAGCACAACATCAACACGAGACAAGAAAAAAGAACCAAGAAGGTCACTAACACAAAAAAGCTAAAAGAACTCTACAAGCAGAAAGGATGAAGGCGAACTTAGCTCTCCCAAACGCCTTTGATGTTTAATATTTGACCAATGCTAAAACATGAATTGTTTCATCAAACCTGTTTTGACCCGATACCCAACCCGTGGATGTTGCCACCACATTTCATGGACTTATTAAATTTGTCTTATGGGTTAGGTAATCTTCGGAACATTTATTATCCAGCTGATATTGATATCTTGATTGGGGACTTGCTCGAGCTCAACCGAATTTCCATGTATTAAGTAACAGTCCGTTTAGAACACATTTAAATAAATAAATAAATTAATTAAAAAATAAAAATAAATAAAAATAAAAAAAAAATAAAAAAAAATAAAAAAAACTTTGATAAATAAGTGTGGATCGAGAAGTCGAAAAGCTCAGGTCCTAGACAACCAGATGATTAGCCGGAATAAACTCATTGTAGCTGAAGTCCAAAAGCTTTACATTTTAGCTTCACTAAATTGTGTGAAAACAAAAGTTCTAATTAAAAGACGAGTGCTATTAGAAACATGGGGAACGAGAACATTATCTCCGCTGAAAGGACATGCATACTTCTACAACCAACTGCATAACAGATACATATCGTCAACAACCTGCAAAAGAATGCAAAGAAAATATCAGCAAACGTGAACATTCAGTCTTTTAGCGAACAATAGCATCTTCATTGGATGAGGGGAGCGGTACATACATTAAGATATTAAGCATAGATCTCGAGGGCTTGACTTTGTTTAGTCAAAGAGAAACCATCAAGTCTCCATGTTTGGTACATGTTCAGCTGATTCTTTAGGTTCCTCAGCAGCTACTTCTTTCTCTGAGGTGCCTGTATCTCCCGTCTGTGACTGCGCTTGTGAGTGAGTCTGTGACTGAGCCTGAGACTGTGATGGTGACTGAGCCTGAGACTGCGATTCTGACTGGGGCTGAGACTGCGACTGTGACTGGGGCTGAGACTGCGTTTGTGACTGAGCCTGAGACTGCGATTGTGACTGAGCCTGAGACTGTGATTGTGACTGAGTCTGCGACTGTACCTGAGACTGTGTTAGTGACTGAGCCTGTGACTGTGTTTGTGATTGTGATTTAGATTGGGTCGTTGGCGCCTGGCTTGCGCTTTGAGAATCCTGTGGTACAATTCCAAGAACCACCAGTATGGACCTGAAAAATATCAACCCGTTTTCAGTACAACAATGACACACAAGTGACTGAAACATATCAACAGTATTAAAGGTAGAAAAAGGGTGGGTTGGGTATCGGGTAAATTTTCAGTAATGATTGGAAACAAGTTGACCAGAAACACCTCATTAAACATAGGTTACTTGTCGAACCTGAATCGACCCATGAGATAAGTAATCGGTCTAAATTACCACTAGTAAACAACATTAAACTTGTCGAACCTTGGAAGTGAAGATCGGATGTCAGGTTGGCTTGCGTATGAAACCAATGGACCCTTAAGAACAGGCTGTTTATTTAATGCAATTTCGAGCTGTGCAGGAGGAAGCTGAAAGGAATCAAAACAACAAAATCGAAAAATTCGGTCACTAAATAGGAAGTCACAGGGCACAACCAAGCGAAACTTATGCAATCATCAAAAGGACACACCTGAAGTAGCACACCGAAAGATTGAGGCTTTGTTAGCTGAGCACATTTCAAGAATCCTACCCACAGCTTTTGGTTTTTCCAAATCTGTACGACGATATAGATTACCGTTATATAAAGCTCAAAGTGTGTAGAATAAATAAGTGGAGCGTTTATTAAGCAAAATTCTCACCTGCTTGCTTACAAGACGAGATAGAATCTCCATTATAAAATCCACCTGTATTATAGTCACTGTCAGATCTTTTTTATAGAAAAAAAAAATAAAAATAAAAATAAAAATAAATAAATAAAATAAAATAAAAAGAACGAACACATTTCCATGTGCGTTTCAGAAGAGAGTGTAACTTTGTATAATCTTACCAGGGCGGGAAATGCACCAATTGTCTGTATTACTGTCCGCATAAATAGCATTGGAAGAGGAATCTGCTCAACCTGTAAATGATAATATAAAAATAAAACCCCAAACTATTTTGACACGTTAACCATCCCACGCATTATACTGCACAGTGAGCGGTCGAACATACCAGTTGATTTAAAACCTTTGCGAGAACTTGTTGGGTAAATATTTGCCGTTGCTGAAAGCAAGTATTGCATGCATCTGTAACCTGCTTACAAAAAAGAGGAACTCTTTAGTTGCATACTTGAATGTAAAACGGACAACCGGAAGAAAAGAAAAAAGAACTTGCCTTCTTCAGAGGAATCCCGTCTTTCTCTGGATCAATGCCATGGATACCAATCAGCACTTCAGCTGGTGTAAGAATTGAGCCACCCTGAGATGATTCCTGTATAATAAGGTTTCAAAAGGACCCATATTAGTAGATGCATATTTAGTTTTGTAAAGATTAGCGTAGCGGGCCGGCTGAGTTGAGCAATAGGTCAAAATGTCAAACGGGTTCAGTGTGAAACACATATTTATAAATACCTTTTCATAGCATTTACCGTGTTCATTGTGATTTAAAAAAAAAAAAAAAAAAAAGACACACACACGATATTAATACAAAATAAATAAATAAATCTACAGTTTTGGTAAGAAGATTTGGGAGGTTGCATACATTCAAACCATTTGAAAAGAAAACTCTGGGCGGTTTTCAACACATTTGGCATGTTCCCTTCTAGCTAGTTTTCTATCATAACTACTTAAAACAAACAGGCCCATTCATAAGTAAACGGGTTAACATGCAACCTATCCTTAAAGTCTTAAACACAGATCCTTTTAGTATGTTCATAACAATCAAAGCAGATATTATCCTTTGAGATGCCTATAACTTTATATTTGTCCGATTCACGAGAGGCACCATCCCAACACACAATACCAACTTTATATTACCTGTAAGATACGGGCAAGTGCAGCCTGGAATTTATCAGAAGGGAGATTTACAAAACGAGGGAATATCTGAAGTAGCTGTGAAAACAAATATTAACAATCGTTAGCAAAATTACAACATTCACTTAGATTCTTTAAAAAAAAAAAAAAAATCTAAATCCTTGCTAGAAATTTTATTTTGTTAACATTATGTCATACCAAAACTACAACCATAAAAAGAACACGACAAGCCATCAACTGGACAAGACTTGCATAAAAAGAAAATCAAAGAAGCAAACCTCGTCTTTTGGTAGGAAGGGTAATATAGGAATTAGAATCTCGGTATCCTGTTATGCGACAGAAGGTAAACAAATCAGTGTGATGATAAATGCCGTTCTACCATGCAAATAAATAAATAAATACAAACTTTACCCTCAATTTTGTGTCATACAACTTTCTAATGGTAGCTATCAAGTTAGGAGAAGGAATTGCTCCATCTGTTAGCGTTTGCACCACCTATTGAAAAAAGAAAATGGAGAAAAAAAGTCTAAGCACATTACGCATCTGTTAAGAGAATAATAATATACACGGAAACACAAAAACCTGCATCAGAAGGTTCTCGCTTCCAGCAGGTGGATCTGCAATAATTTCAAGAAGCTGAGGAGATGCTCCGATGGTGCGAACTAGTTTGGGGATTTGAACAGAAATTGCCTGCACCAAAAGGGGAAAGAATGGTATAAACTTAATACTAGCGCATGTTACTTTATAAATAATAACAGAAAATCGATAAACTAAAAACTACCCAACCTGCTTCGCTGCTTTGGACATGTTCTTGTAGACGATTAACAGTTGACGGAAAAGAGAGTGTTTCTGTAAGTTAGAAAGAGATTTTATAATTAGTGAAACTTAATAATCTTAAAAATCAGATTGTGCAACAAACTATTTGCTGATATACCTTTGTACATAGGGCGAAATACAGTGACATGCATCGTTGTGCATCGATTATTGAAGTGGATGGATTGTTGTTAGATGTACTAGGTTGACCAGCCTCAGATGAACTGTCCTTGATTGCACTTACTGATTCAGTCAAAGGTTTTCCCATCTCCTTGTCCTGCATTTATTAAAATAAAATAAATAAATAAATAAATAAATAAGTGATATATTAAATTCCATAGTTGATACTTGATTTCATCATCATGTTAAACTCAAACCTTTGCTGCTTCAGCATTAGATCCATCAGTATCCATCAAATGATCATCGTTCACTGCAGATAATAACATATCCTTTGCAAAATCTTCAATTTGCTGAGAAATAGCTGGTATAGGATAAAGCCTGTTTGCCACCTGCAATTGGACAATGAACTACTAAAAACCAAGAGAAAACCTTAAACTTGTTAAGAATAAAAATTACTAAATCAGGACATACCAGACGTATCGCTTTTGTTTGCACTTCCTCCAAGTGGTGCATTGCACTCTATTCAAAACGCCCAATATGGATAAAAGTCAAAATCTAAGGATTGAATACATAAAGTTGGGATAAAAAATTTTGAATCATAAAGAAATATAAATACCTGTAAAGCAATTTTTAAGCAAACGTCTCTAGTGGGAGGTCTAAGCAGAATTAAGCTCCAAACAATGCTGAGACCTTGATGCACTCTCTCTCCACTATGCAACTCCGCGTCTTTTTCACTATTTCCAGGAACACACAAGCTCTCCAACAATTTAAGAACCGGTTTTGGTAGGTATGGAACTTCACTAAGCAATCTAGTCAAAGATTTGTCATTTGGTGGAAACGAATCTCTGAGTGTTTCTGCCTGCAATAATAATTTAATTTGTTATACTTTTTGTCTCGTAAACAATATAGAAACTGAAAATATTTACGAACGACTTTCAGAAGAAACATCTCATATACTGAGGTGGCAGTTGTTGAAGAAAAGAAGTCGTGATCTGCTTCTGCCTCTCCAAATAATCTATACAGGACACGCAAGGTTAACTCATGTCCCTGAAAAAAAAATACTCAGCTGTTACTATAATAGACAATATAACAACCTTATACTAAAATAGGTTCAGCCGGGCCAATTCAAACTAGGTTTGGATAATAAGTACAGAAGCTTGTATGAAAATATAAGCAAAAATAAAATGCTACCTCGTGACTTGTATAATCTGACAGTATGTGCGTGTGCAGATGACTCCAAGGGTCTAACTCCAAAGGAAACTGCCAGAAGATGCAAGTAGTCAAAATCATAACCAACCAAATTATTTAAGGTTAGAACATGAAACCAAGCAGTTAGTAATTTTGTGCTAGTGGGACATTACCTCAACTCCTAAATATGAAAGTAAAGAAAACCGAAGCTGTGAACCTCCAGCAACTGCAATATGCTTATAAGCTTCAATGATACGTGTAAAAGCCAATTTTTGTATGTGATCCTTCTGCTCGTCAGTGAGATTGATAACAGGGGCAGCCATTTTTGGCAGGATAACTTTGGATGTTAACTGAACAGAAGTTGCGGTTGAGGAATTTATATTGTTTGCTTCTGCCACGGCAGCTTGACTAAGTTCCTCAGACCTGTCTGTAGAAATCGAAGGAACTATATCCATTGATGATGTGCCCATTTTGGTAATTTGCTCTTGATTGTTTTCTTCCATATCAGCAGAAATCATTTCAGCATCAACCTGAATTTCAGGCATCCCGTCATCCTTGGCTGACGAGTCTAGACCGGGTATACCATCCTCAAGTTCCCCTATATCGGCATCTTCAGATGGAATAGCTAAACTAACATTCGTTACAGTTACAGGTGGTATATTTACAGAAACTGGTGGGCCCGCAGGCACCAAGTCTTCTTCCATGGGTGAAGCTTGAGGAGAATGTACTACGTCACTATCTTTTGTAGCAGGCTGTTCGCCTTCCACTTCAGGCTTCTGTAGCATTTCCTAGATAGACAGGACATGAAAATTATCATATTAATTTCAAGGTGCTTATAGGATAATAAGATGCAATAGCAAACAGCAAATGGTAGAACTAGAGCAGAGCATGTGTCAAGCTTTTCAGGATTAGTTCGACCTCGAACCCGATTCGGTCTTGATCAAGTCGAACTTTATCCGGTTTGTGTTTGAATACAATTATGAGCTCAGAACACATGATACTCCCTCCGTTCCAAAAGAAGTATCCACTAGACACAGTTCACACAATTTCAGAAAAGTGTAATATTTACACTGTTTAGTAGCCAAATGTTATCTATACCCATATACAGTTTTATAGATAAATCGTAGCAATTTTTTTATTGGGTGCCTTTGAGGACAGATTAGGAAGCTTGGTAAATAGTTAAGGATGTAGACATTTAATTTGGTACAATCCAAAATAAAGATGTTGACACTTATTTTAAGACAGAGTGAGTATGAATTATGGTCAAATATTGGGGTACAATTTTATTCGAGCTTGTTTCATCAAAAGTAATTGTAATACATACTTTGAACTTTCAAATACTTATCATGACGAGCTCAAGCCTGCGTCAACAAGACTAATGAAGCTATCAAATTGAGTTCTATATTAGCCAAAAACAGTTGAGTCAGGCTCAAGCTCATCTGCAGCCTAACTAAAATTCATAATAAAAGTAACATCAGAGATTATGTTCACAAATTACGATAGTGTACCTCGTCAGTTTGTGTTTCCAAAGCAGAATCTGTAAGC
>JARVZY010006308.1:5000-7500 GCA_030686995.1 Artemisia argyi
TCTTTCTCGAATGGAAATTTCCCAATAGTCAAGGTAGGACGAAGAATAACATTAGTGGGTATAAGGAGAAGCTGTAGGAGAAGGAGTGTAATCAATATTGAATGAAGTTTATGTAGACTGAAAGCTTAGTAAACTAGCCCAATTATTCATGTAACTAGTTAAAGAAGAAAAGAGCTAGCAGAATCGTCTTTGCAGCGTAAACTCCTGCTAAATGAATGCCTTTGCTTTGGCTTTGAAAGTCTTTCTTTCCTTGCGCAAACAATTGGTTGTGCTATTGGAAATCCCCTACTCTCGTCGAAGGAAGAGGTTTTTCCATGCTTCTTCTGCCCACCAATCTGGTCTTGCAGGAGTGGTGCTTTGAGAAAGAAGTTACCTTGGCTAATCAAACAGTCTCTGCAATGCCTTATTTCCGCTTAATATCTTATTCACTAAGCACTGCTTATCCTCTTCATTCTCCCTAGTGTTAGATTCAGAATTGCTACGAGGAAAGAAAGTTTCCCTTCCTTGATCCCTTTGCTTGTTTACCAGACAAGAAGGATTAGACTTTATACCATACCACAAATGGACTATAGCAAAGAGCCAATGCCTGCTACTCTTCGGCTGCCATAAAGCGAGGGGCTAACCGGGTATTAACTCCTCCCGTCCCGCTACGCTTCTTCCTTCCCACTGTAAAGGGAATCAAAGGATACCCGTTCGTAAGCTTTCCCAGAGCTTCCTTCACTCACTAACAATCCTAATCCACTTAGTCGATTAGCTGCTGGTCGTTCACTTAGCTTAGTGTTAGGGTTTTGAGGCTAGCCCCTTGTTCCCTTAGTGCTTAGACCTTAGCCTACTAGCTAATCGATTAACTACAATCCCACTTCAAAGCAAGAAATCTCAATACTCTTCCAGGTGGTGGACCCAAAGCAAGCTTCATCCATATAACCTTAAGCGGGATAGGTGGGAGTAGAGACAGTGGATCTAATTTCCCTAGCATTATCCTACCGACCCATACCTTTCTCGACCGAAGCCATAAGTAGTAGTTTAACGCTTGATCGAAGCGGCAGTTACCAGGAAAGAAGATCTGAATTGGGGCTCGGGGTCACGTATAATAAGATCCGAAATCTCTACTGGTTGTTTCGATCCACTAAGTCACGAGTACAAACGTGGCTTTCTATCTTCCATACCAGCTCATCCTTCAAAACCTCTAACCCTTGCAAGATGCTCTTCCAAGATTGAGAAGTCGCCTATCCAACTAGCGGAACAGCCCTGACATTTCTTCAATGCATCTCCTTTCGGATTCTTCTATGTCAACCTAGCATTTCGAAACGAACAACTCCAGCCAAACTAGCAATTGGACAGGTCCCAGCTTACTAAGTAAATCGGCTACATTCTCCCGGAAATAAAGAGGGATGCCGGATGTAGAACCCGCTATCGAAGAAGACAACTCCCATCTAGGTCAATGGAAGTCAATCGATCTCGAAAACAGAGAAGAAAGCAGCATCCCGCTCAATGCAAGTAGGGAGAACCCGTTCTTTATCTTGTTTCATCCGCAAATGTGGCAAACGGTGGTCTTATCCTCTTTTACTTATACAAACAAGATATCTGCTAAAGTAAAGGCGAGTAAATAAAGTCAATAAGCAAAAATCTTTATGAAAGCAAGTCCCATCGAGTGGAGTCAAGGCATGCCTTAAGGTAGCGACTTACTTTTTCAGGTGAGATGGTTCAATAGTAGATTAGATAAGGCTCTTGCTACTTCCCACGGGGGGAGGAAAGTCAATAGCGTAGATAAGGAAGTGGCTATTCTTGTTTGTTCATGACTCCGCTGCGCTCCTATTTCATGGAATAAGCGCCTTTTCTCTTACAGATAAAAGAAATGGATTTCTTCCGGCTAGCTCGAAGGGAAGGAAAGAGCGCTATAAGAGAAAGAGTGCCTCGAGAATCTTTTTTATTTTTACTGAAAGCAGAGGAAGCATTCGATGCATCATAAAAAAAAAGTGCAGCTGCCAGAGCCCCTTACCAGCGGGGGGTCCCGAGATATTCTATGATCAAAGGCTTTGTGGTTGTCACAAACTGGATTCGAACCAGCACCTCTGGGAGCAAAAGACAGGCCCAGCGAACTACCATTCATTCTGATCGCGACTTTGTTTACCCGGTTCCCCTCGCGGCTAAAGGGTACATCCGGGTCCGGTCGCATGGACCTACTTACCTTGCTTGTAGACCAGCTGCAGAGCTAACCCTTGTTCTATTGGTTTGATGCTACCAAGACGATATATCACTAGATCGATCGGTATCTTTACAAATTGATAAAGCTTTCGTCTCAATTCATACTTAGCCGCGAGCAATCTACGTTTGTGATCTCGTATATTTTGCTTCTCCGACATCTTACTGACTTTCCCCCTCATCTTTTTGAAAAAAGCCGCTCCACGGTGGTAAAGTCTCATCTTGTGTGTTGGCCGAAGTTACAATAGTGACATTGAACCCTCGAATATGTTCGAAGATCTCGAAATGATCTTCCAGT
>JARVZY010006308.1:12500-17500 GCA_030686995.1 Artemisia argyi
CCTAGACAAATCAATAGGAAATGCTACAAGCCATTGTTGTTCTTTTGACGATGAACCACTCCGGTACAACAAGCTAAAGTGACCTCTACGCTTCGTCCCCGGTGCGTAGGGCCGATCCCCGTGTGCTAGAGGGAGGACCTGTTTGTGTTAAGCATATAGTTGGTTCTTGTCTTGTTTAGGCATTTGGGTCCTTCCTCTCGACAAAACAGAAAGTCTCATTTACTTACGGAATCTCAAATCTCTCTCGCTTCTTCAGCTTGTTCCTGTTCGTCTATTCGGGACGGGGCAGGCAGCCCACATACATGAAGAGAAGAATAGAGAGGGGGTTATCCTGCTTAAACTTTACTACTGGAAATTGGGAAGGGCTATAAGTAGGCCGTTTGTTATTGCTATAAGGGCTGCTCGCCTTTATACGGCTTGGCTTCGCTATCGCTTCTATGTAGTGTAGTGGTCGACCTAAAAAGTAGTATTCCTGCCATGCCTATTATCCAGTGCTAGAAGCTTCGCCAGAAGCAAGCAAGACGAGGTCGCTCTGCTTCGTAGACAAGGCTCGTTCCGTACTTTACTTACGAGCTCGTGTAGTACTCGCCCCTATCTCTTCTCTAAAGGGGCGCACACTCGCTGTCTACTAAATGAGCTCACGAAGCGATCTGGGAGCGAAGCCTTAAATTGAGTTGCTTCCCCCCTTTTCTTTTCCCTCACCCTACCCTTTCATTTCCGCTTAAGCTTCCCCGGTTTGGGGGATTAATTGATTGGATACCCGAGAACCATAATCTTTCCTAGGAACAGCTTCTACGACGATAGATAGGGGTCAGGTTTGTTTGGCATCTATGCCCCCTGCCCTCCAAACAGTATGGGAGCCTTTCAGCTCGTACTGCTCACGCTCCTAGATCTTCACGTCACCTCCTCCACCATAGTGTGAGCTGGGAGCTGCTCCGAAAGGCGAGGCCTACTTAAATAAGTAATGAGCTTTCAACAACGTTAACAACACTACGAAAAAAGTAAACTATGGTTGCCCACTGATATGATCATAGATGAAATCCAACCCCTTCTCTGCTCCTTTCCTGACCCTTTCCTTCGCTACTAGGAGAGTCGCTAGCTTGCTTCATTATATTCTATAAGCGGAGCGACTTGTCGAGTCTACGAAGCTTCGTAGTTGCTTCCCCCCTCCCCCCTTTCTTTTGCCCCGCCATGCCACTAGATCCATAATGACCGGCGAGTCGGAACATGTATGAATATAACCACGCGGAGCGCCGTACCGGCCTATCGAAGCGAAGAAAGAGATCGTTGAGCCTATTTAGCCGAGCGGAACCCTTTATAAATAATAAATATAGATATATAAAATAATAAGCTAAGGGGGCTGGGAATCGCAAGAATTTAAAAGTCCTCCATTGAATGGGATGAGAAAGACAGGTTCGGAAATGGCCGGATTAGCAGGAGGAAGGGCGGCCCCACCCTGAAACAAAGGTGTACGTACATAAATAAAGAGACTGTTTATGGCCTTGATAGGGCTCCTTCCCATCTATCTTGACCGGGAAGAGGGGGGAGGCTCTTGCGGGAGCCCTGCCCGCCCTTCTCTATTCTATTTTGAGGATCCCTCTGAGGAGGCTTTCCGGACTCGTAAAAGACGGCTAGGAACAAGAATAGGGTCAGTAGTCTCTGCCGTTGCAGGTCCTTCTACTTCCGCTGAGATGGCCCTCTTTTTTGTTTTGTTTGTTCACCGCGGCACGAAATCATGAAGAAGCTGGAATAACTCAGAAAGAGAGTGGCGCCTAGCCGTTGAGAGCGTCTGTTGTCTTTGTAGAGGAACAGTACGATCTTGGACTGGCCCCCTTCGCATGACCTAGAAAGAAAAAGAAGTCCGTGCTACTATAAGGCCTCTAAACTCCTCCCTCAGGACACTGTTGCGTTGCCCATGGGGACGGGCTAGCCCCGACTTCCATAGGTCCTTGGTTCGACCTCCTAATGAGAATTGAGGTCCTTGCGCGGGCGTCTCATCCCTAAGACTTGTTTGCTCTGTATGGAGTGCCCCGTGGTTCCTCGAGTGCCAGCCGCAGAGAGGAATGCCATCAACTAGGGCGCTATTGGCCACTAACCACTCGCTCGCCGGACGCTCGGGCTCCGCGTTTCAAGTTCGTTATCCTAACCGTATCCTCTGCTCCACCGGGAGCCTGACCCCTTCTTCTATCTTATCTACTGCCTTGCTCCTCGGCTCCATACTGCTCCAGCCGCTCGCTGTAATAGCTTGCTTCTCGGGTGGCTCGCACCCAGGGTGGTGCGGCTGAGCCAGAGTGGGCTCAGCAGTCGGCCTATCTTTCCGGGCGCACGCATAAAGGCATGATTAGTTCCACAAATCTCACTGCACTGACCATAGTAAACTCCTTCTCGTTGTACCGAAATAGAGGTTTGATTTAAACGACCAGGTACAGCATCACATTTTACACCTGAGGAAGGTACAGCCCAACTATGAAGTACATCAGCAGATGTTACAATAATACGTAGATGACTTTTGGCTGGTACAACCACTCGATTGTCCACTTCTAATAAACGTAATTGACCCAATTCTAGATCATCTTCTGGAATCGTATAACTGTCAAAAGTGAGTGACTGTTCATCGGAACTGTTATAGTCCGAATACTCATAAGGTTGGGTCGACGCCCGTCTCCCCCCAAACTGTACTTGCAAGTTTCCCCGCAAAAAGCTCTCCACGCCTACTCTTAGAAAGAAGACTCTTTTTCTTTAGTTAGTACCGACCGTAAGACCCTTTATGAGTAAGGGGAATCGAAGGCCGGGGAAAGTTTATTGGCAACAGGGAACCCTTTCTCACCCAGTCCTACCTACCCTATGTATTCGAGGGGGGGCTGGAACCGAAAAAGACCTGGTTCCGCACATATGAGACAGGCAGAAGGTATGGGGCGACCAGTTCACCATGGAAAGCGAATTCGATCCTATAGTCGTCTTCTTTGTTCGATAAATGCGCAGTGGAAAGGGATGCTAGTCGGCTCGGAGAAGTTGTAGGCCCCAATAAAAAAGATCAAGAGTGATTCCTCACCTATCCTGTCAGGGGCCCAGTTGAACGCTCGAGTATAGATTCCCTATGCTCATCGGCCGGGGCCGGCCGGCCCGTAGATCTGGATCCATCCATAGACCTGACCTGATATCGTTTGTCCAAAAAGAAAAAAAGTAGGTTTTTAGTAGTAGTTCATGAGACCTCGAATTCCCACGTTCCAGCTTGCATTATGCCAACAAGTCCCACCCCCAACTCTAGCTGAGAAGTTGAGTCACCCTTCTTTTTTTTTTTCAGAAAAAGAATCGAATAAAGAAAGAGATAGTCTATATCCTGTATCGATCATAGGATCACTCTATGAATAGGTAAATTCTCTGTGACCTCCCACCGTTCACGACATCCCTTGCTTCTCGCTGCGAACGGCTCCTCGGTGGAAGAGTAGAAGCGCTGGTCCCCTTCGGTCAAGTTGCTTGTACCTGCTGTTACCTACCGTAGGACCTCCGTCCCCGAAGCGAAGAAAGAGGAGCAGGAACAAGAGGTTGTCCTCTCCCGGCCCAGCAGTTCCGCAACTACTACCGTGGTTGTTGCCAACGGGGATCCCCCATTCCGAAAGGTTACTGGGCCGGCCGTTAGGTCCAAAGTTGTATGCCACAGCTATGGTGCCGATAGATTCACTACTTCAGCGCCGTTATCGGACATTTCAGGCTGAGCATCTATTTCTCGTATATCGCTCCACACCGAGAAGAGGGATGTGTACCTCCAGCAACAACAAGATGGAACCATAGGCTTCTATGCTGGGAGCATTTCGGGGTATAGGTCTAACCATCTCAACTCCCCGTTTCTGGCATGCTATAGTTATTTAAGTCTCTCGACGGCGGGAATGGGAGATTACCGGTAAGCCAGATGCTTCGCGAACCATATTCTTAAGGCATTTCGTTGCACTTAAATCACCCTCGTGAAGAGGCGCACTCCGATACCATTGATGTCCAATAGCTTTGATAGTAATGGCTGGATTTACTACTACCTCGTCCATTGAGTATAAGAGAGCAAATGATGGTATAGCAATGAACATCGGGATGATACTAGGAAATATGGTCCGAAGAATCTCGATAGTAGTTCCATGAACAATCCTTTGCGGGATTGGATTTTTTTCTTTTTGGAAATGCCATAAAGCGCGAACCAAGATCCGTGATACGAAAACCAAAATCAGAATGAGGAAGAAAAAGATATCGTGATGTAAGTCTATTATTCCTTGCATCATAGGTGTTGCTGCGTCTTGAGATCCTAATTGCCATGGTTCCGCTGCATCACAAGGAGCAATTGTGAGAAATAGCCATTCTAGAACAATCATTTGATCTGTTTCGTTCTTTGACTGCTCTGCTCCCCCAAAAAATGGAGAGACTTGTTCTTGCTCTTCCAATTCAGGAAGACTGATTTCGCCGGTTGGTCCAACCAAGAAAGACATGGGAATTTCGGGCGTCAGATTCTTCTTCTTCTCTTACTTACGATATTTCGAGTTGGATGAACAGATCGCTCCTAAAAGCAGCCGTGTGATCTTATATACGATACCACCAGACGCGCCCCAGCTTCAAGCGAGCTCACCCTATGGACCTTGCTGAACTAGATTCCCTGCTAGCGAGAGCGGCTTAGAAAGATAAAGGAGCACAAACAAGGGTTGTTTGAAAATGAACAGATAAGCTAACGCACTACTTATTTTCTGCCTACTTGCAATGCAACTACTCCTGAGAAAGACTCAAACTGAACTAGTTGAAGCTAAGCGCCTGCCTATTCTATTAGTCAAGCTTGGAGAACATAGTACTAGGACTTACTAGATGAAAGACCTTGATTGGTGAAGGGCTTAAAAGTTAGGTAGCTGCTATCTATCGGATCTTTTCTAAGAGGTTAGGTAGGTGGTTGAGCCGAAGCGGAGAAGGAGACTAAGTCATCGGTCGTGCCGGGATTGATTTCCTACTTCCAGCTGAATGAGGGCCAC
>JARVZY010006309.1:0-26763 GCA_030686995.1 Artemisia argyi
TGGAATGAAGAAGAGGCATTAGCATTGGAACTACGAATGTGTTCATCATCATATATGTGATGAGAGGATGAATCACCGGAGGATGACTCGGGAAACAAGGTCCTTTTTGACCTTGAATCAGACCTTGTTTTATGCTCAATATAAGTAGTGAGTGGGAACATGACACGATCATGGATAAGGTACTTTTCCAATTTGAGTTCTGGAAATTCATCCATGATATGATTGAACAAACAGGTTAAAAGCATGCCATAGGGCAGATTTAGCTTGAGCTTTTTGGTGACAAACTCCACTCTCCTGACCATGTAGAATGCTAGATTGTAGGGTGTCACTGTGACAGCACAATAAAGCATGTGATCGAGACATGCGGGAAGATGATCCCTATTGCCACCAAGGCAAAAGGCGTTTTCAAGTATGATCTCTTCAAAGGTTTTGAGGTGATTTTGAATTTCTTTTGTAATGATTTTGTTTTCTTCAGCGGGAATTTTCTTGCCTTTGTGAGTACGGGTAGGAAGTGAGGTTCGTGGTTTTATAATGAAAGTCCTGTTTTCGTTTGGAGTGAGGGGAATGGTGGCATATTTCCCATGTCTGGGGGTGCTTTTGACAAGAGCATCAAGGCTCCGTTCGTTAGTAAACGAGCATCAAGGCCCCATGGTAGGTACACCAAGGATTTGACCAAAATCAGGAAGTGAGTATGAAAACAATTTTTCTTGAATGACAAACTCCACATAGAGTTCATTCATGGACTAAGCTCTCAACCTAAACTAACTATAGAACTCTAGGATAAAACGAGGAACGATTAACTCATTTATTTTGTAAAGACATTCTAGTTTAGCAGAACTAAGTATAGTTTCAAGGTAGTTAAAGTCCTCAAAGTCGGGTTACACGACTCGACCTTCATGAATACAATGTTTTTCATTTCATTGGAAATTATAGGAAAGAGGTGAAGGGTACTCAGTGGAAAGGATGGGTATGTAGTCGCGTGTCTTTGTGCGATCAACCTAGTTTGGTTTAGGCATGTTTTTCCAAAAGAAATGAGATAAAGTAAACGTTAAGTTGGCTAGCCTATAATTTTTATACTTATCCCAAACACCTCCCATATACTATGATACATTTTAATTTTGAAATTCCTGATTCAATTCGTTGCATGGTTATGAAAACGTTTATGACATTTATTAACAATGTATAACTGCGTGATTGTTACGTGATTAAACAACATTATCAACAAGAATTTCGAATTAGGGATGATTACATTTTCGACCCATTTTCATAAATCATGAATTAAATCAATTAATTGTTAGTGGAGGTTTAGTTAATAATACATTATCAAGTTTTAGTCTCAATTGATGTTGATTTTTCAAAGAAATAAGAATCCCCAATTTTTGATTTGATGTTCATATAAACCCTAATAATTTAATTGCGAATTGAATAAATGAAATTGAAGAAATTAACTTACAATAGATTGATTAGTATGTGTTAGTGATTGACGATCTTGAATTGAAGCCTTTAAATCGATTTGATTATGGATGAGTAAGAGTTAGGGGTGTTAGGTCGAGTTTCGTTAGTTCTGCAGCAAAGGAGGGTGTTTGGTTTGGTTTTAGAAGTTCTGCAGTTTAAAAAACGGGGTGTAGGCAAAAAATAACTAGGCTAGTACATTTCTCCCTTCTGAATTCTTATCATTTTAATTTTTCGTTTTGTTATTTTCATTTCTTAGTTTAAAAATAATTCAACAAAAGCCCCCTTTTAGATTGTGAAATTAGACTTAAATTAGGATCCGCACTCATAGCTCTTTGGACGACCTCGGCTTTACCGATTACTACACTATACACAACGGGTATACTACCCGTTAGTGCATTAGGTATACCTTAGGTAGACGAGAAAAATATAAATATTAAAACATGGTCAGAAATCATACATCAATAAGCTCACTCAACAACTAGCGTCAGGGACGTCGAAGACCATTTGAAGAAACACTTTGCCTCGCTGATTTGGTATTGGCGAGTAAAGTACTTGAGCTGAATAACAACATTCGAGTAAGTGAGATCCGACAAAGTCTCATTGACTAAACATAAAATCTCTTAGTCAAGACATGAATTATTGGAAGGAAACCTTACAAAAGTAAGGAAAAACATTTACATAAAAGTCAAATAAGTACAAAAGTAGTTGATAAAAAAGTGAATTGTTGATTAACCATTTACTAAAGTACATTAGAAAATGAAAGTACATATAAAAGCATTAAATGAAATATGTACTCTTCCACTAAATGTTTGACACCTAACACACTACAGCATGCGACTTCACTTTCACATCCCATATATATTATTGTTTGTCAAGAGAGATAGTCAGGGATTCTAAACACATAAATAAAACACACAAATGTATTATAGTTATAGAATCCTTCTCTCCTTGAATCCTAAGGCTTGTCACAGTGGACCGGATATAACATCGGTCAGTTACTTGGTGACCGATCTTGACATCGGTCGACCCCAATGTGGGGGATTGGTCACACATCGGTCACGAAAAAAAAAAAAAAAAAAAAAAAAAAAAAAAAAAAAAAAAAAAAAAAAAATGAACGTCGGTCTTAAACTCGACCATTATTGAATCTCTCTTTTCCAAAAAAATTGTACCGTTTGTTTATTAAAAAAAAAACTTTTTTTCAAAAAAGCTTTATCACTTTTTGTCCTATAAATACCAACCTCAAACACACTTCTAAACACACAATTTCAAACACAATTCAAACAACTTCTCATCCATAGTCACCATGTCGTCTTACGAGCTTGTTTGGTTCTTCGTCTTAAGAACGCACGAAGAATCGTTGGTAGTTACTCAGGAGATCATAGACCAATCAACTCATCTACTCTTAAAATCTGATATGATCAAACACATTTGGAGAAATCGTAGCATCAGGCCAATCAAGCGAATGAAGACGAAGACGATAGTGACGATGAAGAATTTCTGTGATCTTTTTAATGTTATTAGAATAATTTACGTAATGTTTTTCATGTTTATTTGAATTTGTATTGTAATGTTTTAATTTTTAATGAATTTTAAATTTGTTGTTTAAAATGTTTGAAAAAAAAAGGTTCGGTCACTACTTTGGCACATGGGTCATGTCTGGTCAGTGGAGAGAGAAAGCTGATGTGACAGCTGGAAAACCTTGGTGACCAAGGTCACTATTGTGGCTAGCCTAAACTAAAATAGCAAGATTTGATTCATTTCTAAGAGAATTTCGTTTGTCATGCAATTTGGATAATATTCCGCAACTATCACTTATAATTCTTTGATTCATTTATAATAAAAATTATAAACGTTAAAAACGTTAAAAAGTACGAATAGTGTTATTAGCATCAAATGGGTCTTTTGTAAAACTTGTTTTTCACTTAAACATGTTAATAAAAAAAAGTAACTCCCAATACCGTCTTCCACGGGTTATGGGTCCCAATACCGTCTTCCACGGTGTATGGGGGAGGTTGAGATGTAGACAACCATACCCCTACCTAAGATAGAGAGGCTGCTTCCGGTTCTACCTAAGGTAGAAAGGACCTCCGGCCTTTTGTAGGGAGTGAGGATCGAACCCTTGACCTCTAGGTTAAGAGGCAAGGGATTTTTCAACTGATCCAACCCTACTTGTTTCACTTAAACATGTTAATGTTTTACCTAAATATCAAGACCAACAATTATTATCTAGAGTAAATTACTTAAATGAACGTTTTATACAAGTAGTTATCGAAAAGGAACCTCGCCTATAAAATTATCCAAAATGAACATTTCACATTTTATCCGTTAGATGTATTGCTAAATTAGTTTCTAACCATTAGATGGGAAAAAGGAATATTAGGCGAGTTGTAGGCGAGTGTTCAGGTGAGGAGATGGTTTAGGCGAGGTGTACACGAGGGGAATTGAATCGTGTTACAGAAGTGGCTTTAGGTGAGGCCATAGCGAGGTGATCAGCGAGGATTCTTGGGTCCGGGCGAGGTCGAGGTCCTAGGCGAGCCCTAAGCGAGTCCATAGGCGAGGTCCTGGCGAGGTGATCAACGAGGATGGTCTGGGCGAGGTCCTAGCGAGGATCCAGGCGAGGTGATCAGGAGCCTTGAGGTCCTGGCGAGCCTTGAGCGAGGGTGATTCACACAGGCGAGGTATTGGGCGAGGCCCTAGGCGAGGTACGGGCGTGGGTTTAGGCGAGGTCGAGATGAAGTCATGATGTAAAAAATAGATATGGGCTAATGAAATATTTATTAGAGTTTAAAAAAACAGAGCTTGGGTAAGTCTTCAATGGAGTTGATAATATGATGGGGAAGATGACCAAAGGCCAAAGCTAAAACGTGTGGTGTGTGGCTGGGACCAACCAAAACCTTCTTAATTTTGTTTGTAACCAAATTTATTAACAAATTTATGTTTTGTCCCCTTTAATCTTTAATATTGGACAAATATAACCCAATGTTAAATTTGTAGTTCAAAAATCTTTGTTTAGAAACAATACAGTACCTTTTATTAATTTGAACACATTAAAATACTATAACAAGTAAACAAGTGTACTAGTGTGTCTTGGAAGTTGGAAAGTTGGAAGTGACAAACAAAAAATACGGAGTACTCCATACTTATTTCTCTCTCTCCTCCTTCGAAATTACATCTTTTATGAGTAGTGACTTGAAAAGACCATTTTGGTAAAGTTATGTTTTTTAGTTAATTCTCGTAAACTGAGTGAGTATGTAGTCCAGTTTCGTAATTAGGTTTATTATTTACTTAAATTGATTGTACTTTCAATGTACTACCTTTTATTACATGTTTTTTTTTTTTTTTTTTTTTTTTTTTAATTATTTTTTTATTTATTTTTTATTATTATTATTATTTTTAAGGCTACAAATAAGAAAATTCTAAAATTAACATAAGTTAATTAAACTTATACACTTTAACTAGACATTTTTCATATACATTAAATTTTACTTAACCGATGCACAAAGGCAAACTTTTAAAAAGAATTATAAGCTGTGTTCAAAAAAAAAAAAAAAATTATAAGCTTTTAACAAATTCAATAATATATTTAGCTGTGCAATTAAAGAAATTATCCGCCAACCCAACTAAATGAAACTTAATGGTTATGAATGAAATTAAAAGAATTTGACCTGACCTACAGATTTTCATCCCAACCAATATCTTTGTAGGTTCACGAGTCGTACAAAATTAAATCAAACCATTTAGGATATTGAGTTGTAACAAACTAGTTTGGTACAAAATAGTTTATTTACCAAAACAATTATCTTTTCAAACAATACATTTGTTTTTTTTTTTTTTGTTTTTTCAGTAATAAAATTGCAAGACATCTTTAGCCGACATCTTTAAACATTGAAACTAAATTGGAATGATTGGATACTAGAGCCAATATACTCTTGTATGAACTGTTATGCAACTTTTTTTAAACTAACATTTTGTTAGTTTTGATCTATAAAAAAAGCCGTTAAAAGAAAATTGCAAGACATCTTCCCTTTTCGTTAAAAAATATACAATACAAGTCTAATATGTAAATTACGAGTAACACAAGTACATTACATAACTTATTGATTAGTAACCTTTATAAGAGTAGTTTCTCCAAATTTAAGAGCATGCAACTTCATCTTGACGAATGCATCATGTTACTCGTGTGCTAATTAAAACCGGTTATGTTATGGTAAAAGAGGGCGAGTCTTTGAGACAAAACCAAACACATATAAGTTGTCCGATCAAGTCATCGTTATATTAATCCAAGTTGCTTAATAAGATGTTAAACTTTAAAAAAATATATATAATCACAAATCTCAATTGTAGGGGTGACAATTCTCGATACAACATTATAAACGACATGAATCCGACACGAAGTTAAACATGTTTAGGTTGAAGATAAACAAGTTTGGGTAAAGAAACAGGTCAACCCGTCAAATCCGTTTAATAAACGGGTCATATTTGAGTTGAGTAAGTATTAAACAAGTCAATTTGTTAACCAGTTTAAGTTTATAAGCCTCTAAAAGTTAAATCTCTAACTTGAATTTTATGTTAGATTTTGATTAATTAAATGTATTTTGTTATGTACTTAATATGAGTGAATTATGATTATAACTCAGATATCATTCAAATTGTTGTATAGTTATTTGTCGGTCATGTTTGGTTTGAGTAAGTATTAAACAGATCAATTCGTTACCGGTTTAAGTTTATAAGCCGCTAAAAGTTAAATCTATAACTTGAATTTTATGTTAGATTTTGATTAAATGTATTTTGTTATTTACTTAATATGAGTGAATTACGATTATAACTCAGATATCATTCAAATTGTCGTATAGTTATTTTTATTTTATTTTTATTTTTTTTATATATCAATTTTCAAATTCTTATATTATTTTTGCATCTACAGTTAAATTAACAAAGCGTCAACTTTATTGACCGCTTGACCTATTTACTTAAATATGCTAAATGTCACAAACGGATTACACGTGTTATGCAAGTCCAGGTTATGGTTGATTTTCTTGACACGATTAATAAATGATTCGTGTTTGAGTAGAGATTATAATAACCTGCAAACTCGAATAAATCAAGTCGAACACGACTCGATTGCCACATTTATTTAACCGTATATTTTCTTTTCAGAATTCTATATGTGAATAAACACAAGCAAATGAACAATATCGTTGTTTTTTGTTAACTTTATCATAAAAAGAGTAGCAAAATCTTCGACCACAAAGATATCCAATCCAACATTAGAAAAAACAAAACATGTGAAAGTGATAACATATGATTTATAAATGCATACAAAGGTGGTCACCACCACCGGCAACATGGGTCCACTTGTTCAACCCCATGTTGACGTTACAATAACACATATAACTGTAAAGAACATAACTTTAACTTTTTTGTTTTTCACTCTTTGATCACACCATATTTCATCACTTTCCCTTTAGCAAAATCATTGCTTATATTCCATTAATGGAACACTCATCATCAGGAGATGAATCTGATCACAGGGGTGATCATAGGCTAGAGGATTATAGTGTTAGTGCTGATGTTAGCGAGTCCGAAAGTTGTGGAGACTCTTCTTTTGGTTCTCCTGTCGCGTCTACTTCTAGAAGTACTCCCACATTGGTGGGACCCTATTTTACGGGTATTTCTCCGGTTAAGCTGCCGGGGGCTGGAGGGAAGATTAATGGCAAAGCTGAGGCTGGAAACTTAACTGGTAATGTTTGTTATGAGTTTGATAACTTGCTGTTCATGTTATGAATCGATTTACGCAATTGAATTATATTTAAAGTTGTGTTATTGCAAGACATGTGGAATTATGATAGTGGTACAAAACGGTACCAAGTGTGTCCCATCAACTAAAAGTTGCGGTTTTGTTTATGAGAGTTATTTTGGGTCAGAAAAAGATTTTTCATGATTATGATACTATAAATTCTGCAAAATACAAATATATTGTGTGATAGTGGCATAGCCAAGCGAAACAAGTGTGTTAGTGTCTCATCAACCAAAATGTTGTTGCTCAAAGATGGCTTGTGTGAGTTAACTGCAGTAAAAAGAAAATTCATGTACTAAGATTTTGTTTGCAGAGGTACAATTGATGAAAGATCGTTTTTCGAAGCTGTTGCTTGGAGACGATATGACTGGAAGAGGAAATGGAGTTTGCACCGCTCTTGCTATCTCAAATGCAATCACAAATCTCTCAGGTTTGTCCCATTTTCCACTTGTTCCTAATAATCAAAGTCAAATTGACATTTATAGATTCATATCAGATACAAAATATGTTGTTACTTTTAATAAAATAAATGATAAAAACTAAGATTTATGTAGTTAGTGTCACACTCAGAAATAATTTGGGTGAATAAGTTTTGTAATTCTAATGAAAGGTTAGTTTTCAAGAATTCTATGTTTGACTTAAAAAGTCAAATATTGATGATAATTTTTATTTTCAGCTTCTGTGTTTGGGGACCTTTGGAAATTAGAACCATTGAGTCCAGAAAACAAGTCAATGTGGAGAAAAGAAATGGAATGGCTTCTATCAGTAAGCGATTCGATAGTCGAGCTTACTCCATCATTTCAAGAATTCCCTGAGGGTGGGACTTTTGAGGTTATGGTGACCCGACCCCGTTCTGATTTATATTTAAACCTTCCACCTCTTAGAAAGCTAGACGCGATGCTAGTAACAATGCTTGATGGGTTCCATGATTCAGAATTTTCTTATGTTGATCGTGGCTTAGTGGTTTCTGATCGTGGTGAAAATGTTAAAAGACAGTCTAATGCTTCATCATCTGATAGTCCTATGATTCAGTATGAAGAGAAATGGTGGCTTCCCTTCCCAAAGGTTCCGTCTAAGGGATTGTCAGAAAATACCGTAAAGATACTGAAACAATGCCGTGAGTGTAGCAATCAAATATTTAAAGCTGCTGCATCTATCAATAGCAATGTGTTGTCTCAAATGGAGGTTCCTAAAGTATACTTAGAAACCTTGCCGAAGGTATAAAGATTTCTTTCCTTGTGTAGTATATATGACAATTTTTACTCTTTTACTTATGGACATATCAGTTCATATTCTATTATAATTGTAAAAGGTAATACGGGTAAAACCAAAAAATGCAGCTGAGAAGGAAACTAGCAAGAACCCGCCCAGAATTTATTTTTGATGCAAAATCTAATATGGTTTTATTCCCAAATACTTAGTTATACATAGATATCGATTTGGACAACATTGTATCCTGCAAACCTAAATAACGCATCCTGGCCCGCTCCTCCAAAATTTAAGAATTATCCATTTTGTCACATCTATTATGTTTGCAATTTTGCCAGATAAAATGTAACACCTTAAGCCCAAAGTAGTACTACTGTACTACCCTATAAGTTGTTACTGATCTAGTAATTAAAGCTAACAAGGTGTTCAAACATCACTATGGTTATATAAAATGATGATTCTCCAATTATATATTTTTTGGATTGTTTCAGAGTGCTAAAGTTTGTTTAGGCGAAACACTGCATCACTACATAACTACCGCCCATTTCTCACCGGAATCCCTTTTGGATTACTTGGAGATGTCATCGGAATGCACCACTCTTCAAATAGCAAACAGGATTGAAGCAGCAATGCATATTTGGACACAAAAAAGAACAAAGAGTCATGGAACCGGAAAACAATCATGGACTGGTAGCTTGAAGGGGCTAGGGGGTGATAAAGAAAAAAATAAAGTTTTGTCTGAAAGGGCGAACACCCTTTTGAAGAACTTAAAGATCCAATTTCCGGGCCTTCCAAGAACAAGATTGGATCTTGACAAAATTCAGTCTAACAAAGTATGTTTTTGTTACCAAAATCTTGAATTTGATTTATACAGATTTTCCAAAAGTTTAAGCTTCTTGTTTTGTAGGATGTGGGACAAGCGATACTAGAGAGCTACTCTCGGGTGATTGAAAGTTTAGCGTTTAACTTAATGGCGAGGATTGATGATCTTCTATATGTGAATGATGCCACCAAGAAACGGGCTGTGGCTGCTGCTAGTGCTCAGCTTCAAAGGCCAACAATGCGTGGCAACTCATGGGCTTCCATGGTGACAGGTCCGCCATATGGTCATTCACCTCTGGAGATTGGAAGCCGAGATAAAAGACGGCTTTCAAATAGTTCAAACAGTGATATTGAAACAATGCAAGAGGCTTTAGAAAGATTAACATTTAATTAGCTACGTTAGGTGTAATCTATTATATGTATATGGGTCAAATGCATACTTGCAGAGTTTTGCTTCCCTTAACTATTTGTAAGATAATGTAAAAAAAATGCTGGCTTATTCTAGTCTTTCAGGGTGTTAATCTGAAAGAACTTGTCTCAAACCGAAAATTAGAAGTACTTTCAATTGTATAACGAGTAGCATTTAACAAAATCTATTATTTATTATTATTATTTTTTTTTTTATCTAACTTGTTAAAAATCAGTGTAGCATACTTGGATTGTTATAAACACAATCATTTCATTTTTGAAATTTACATGATACTCAAGTTCCTAGCTACTCTGTATCATTTTACCTTGTTAAACAAATCCCCTACAAAAACCATTAAAAAATTGTGCATCTTGGGCTTTGTCCTAGTATAATTAAGCTTACAAGTTTGCTCAAATAAGTGAATAACCGTTATTTGAGCAGCTTGTCTGCTGCATTCCTTGGCCCACATCCCTTTTAGCCCAGATATGAGATAGGTAGAAATTTTCTACAAGAATTGTTCTAAAATTATGTGTATGTTACTAAAACCAATAAACATGTTCCGTCGCATGTTTGAACTATGTTTTTTACAACAAACCTCGGGTGGTTTCACTAACCTTTCAAATGATTGACATTTATCTAGTTTGAGTCTGTGTGACGGTGTGCTTAATCCTTAAGATAGTCGACTAAATAAATGAAATTCATGTTTACTGAAAAAACCTACAAATATTCTTGAGCTTACTAATATGAGCTATGAAATATGATTTTATTGCTAAGATGTACCGGTGCTCATCTACATATTTGTAAAGAGTAAGGTGCTGTTTATTTATTAAGAGACACTAAATGTGAATCAGATTCACATATCTGAATATGAATCTGACGCGTAAATGTGTGAATATGAATGAAATAATATTTTTTGTTTTAAAGTAAACAAATGTCTGAATGATATTGTTCACGTATCATGTGTGAAACGGGTATAAGTCGGGTGGTGGTGGTCGGATGCTCGGTTTCCCATTTAGAACGGTAAGGTCCCCGTGAGAAGGATGATATTCTTGTAGTTGGGGTAACACTAGCATCGAGCAGGTATCTTCGTCTCATCTCGTAGGCGAGGATGATGAGAAGCGTTTATGTTGTACCATCGTCTTATCTTGTAAGAGAGAGTGAAAAAAGGGTTTATGTGGTAGATGAGGGTAATGGATGTAGATCCATTATCTGTGGATGAGGAGCCTATGGAGGCTGCTGAAGTTGTATGTGATTGCTTGTTGGAGCTTACCCTAAATTCCGGTACCAATATAGTGAAATTTATGGCAAGAGATGGGGGCCCTTGGGCCAGTCCATGATATAGGCCATTATCTGAATAATGGGCTTGTTCAAGCCTTGGGGAGTTAATGTATATAGTGTAACATATATATATATATATATATATATATATATATATATATATATATATATATATATATATATATATATATATATATATATATGTCATCAAGTCCCCCCCCCCTCCAATCTAGTATAGTATCCTGCAATGATCCTAATGTGTTAGACTTGTATATAATATAGGGTTTCTCCTTCCTGACGATACAACCGATTATGTATGAGTCATGTAGTGGAAAGAGGATGCACGGGTACCTACGTCTCATCTTGTAGGCGAGGATGAGGATAAGTATTTAATATACCTTGAATACGTTCCATTTTGTTGATGCAAATAATGTCTAGAAACGTTATTTTCATCTTACGACATCTCTATGTTTTGATGATAACAAAATGTGAAAACATCTTATGACAAAATTAATGTAAACAAGTTTTTAGTCTAAATATCCGATTTCTACGTCAATCACTCTAGGTATGAACAAACAAATTTACAACTTAACAAATGATCAAAGAAGTGAATTTTTGTTTTAAACTTCCCATTTTTAGCTTGACAAAACTTTCTTTTCAAAAATACATTTTACATATTATTCTTGAATTATAAATAAATGTTTTATTTAGGAAAATCATTTCAAAAATATTCCCCAAGAGCTAGTTTTTCACCCAAACCAGCTCCAAACTCCCCTAAATAAAATTTCACCACTAAAGACAAAAAATGGAGCGTCCTTGTCTGGCACGGTACCGTGTGACATGTAGTGGTGTCGTCCTCCTTAAAACGGTCAAATTTCTAGAGTCTATAAATACCACTTCATTTCCCAGAATTTGGCCATCCTTTCACATACATAACTTTTTGGTTTCCATCCTCCTTTTCTCTTTACACTTCTTAGATCATTAGTTAGTTTTCTTTTGTTTAAAGGGTGATTCTTTCATCCAACCAAGAATCATCTACATTTCTCTACTAGTCAAGAGAAGAACACAAAGTATCAAGAAGATACAAAGTGTTAGAGTCTTTGTGTAGTGCACTTACAAGTTGTCTACTTGATTGTATCTTGATATACATCAAGTGTATTAGTGTTTCTTAGTTGTTGTGTTGATCATTGTGATCTTGTTGAGATATTGTAGATCTCGTGAGTGTTGAGTGATATAGTATTGATCAAGTGGATCAAGTATAGATTGTGTGAGGATTGTGAAGATCGTGTAGATTGTGTGAGGATCGTGTTGATCGTATAGATTGTCTGAGGATCGTGTCGATCGTGTAAATTGTGTGAGGATCGTGTGGATCAAGTGTAAAGTGTGAGGATCATGTAGATCGTGTGTGAAGTAAGGATCGTGTGGATCATGGTAGATTGGTACTAGCTAAGATTAGTACTCGACATCTAGCTTAGTTTCGAAAAATTACGTAAGCGACGTTGTACGATTTTCTCCGCCTGAAGGGAGCTTTGTTGACATAGTGCTTAGAACTCTCGAGTGTGGTACTCGAGGAGTGGAGTATGGCGAAGAAGAGCTTCGTGACCGAACCACTATAAATCCCTTTGTCTTGGTTTGATCTTTCCATCTCTTCTCTTTATTTACTTATTGCATATTAGTATTTTCATAGTGTTTTGTTCATATTGGTGTCGTTTGACTTTACCTACAATCGAATCTAAGTTTTTACAAAGAAATTTTTATAACCTAAGAAAACAAGTCGGTAAACTATTCAACCCCCCTTCTAGTTTCCCACACATTTTGTTGATAGCTTTCGTGTAGTCTAGCAATCACGGGTTAGGACTTGGTCGATATGTACATATGTAGTAAGTCCCCCAATCTAGCGCAAAATAATTCCTGGATTATGGGGTTCTAGACTAACTTTTGTTGAGCATGTCATAGCCGATTGCTGACATATGAGCTTGAAGAGGTCAGAGCCTAACGGGTTAGAGCCAAAAGGGGTCTGAGCCTAAGGGGATAGAGCATGAGGGCGTCAAAGCCTGAACGACGTCTTCAAGGTGTTATAGCCTGAATGAGGTTAGAGCCTGAATAGGAATATTGGTGAAGGGGAACCCCCGAGATGTATGGGAGCTCATCATACCGACATGAAGCCATTTTCAGCTTCCTAACCTCCAAAAATGCTGACTCAAAGGTTTAGTTAGATAATGTAGGAAAACGTAATCACTAGCAAGAACCATTAAGGTAATAATAATCGCACACAAGAACCGCCAGGGTCTAATCTAGAGACTCTCGGATCAAATGCATGGGTATTGGACCAACAGAAATCCTTGACACTCTCATAAAAGTAGGAATAGTGATCCAAAAACTGGTTTGTTGAGATGAGGACCTAAGGATTGGGTTATATTGATTTAAAGTAGGGCGGGCATGACATAGCAAAACCTTTAGCCAACTCGGCTCCTGTCCTTCCACCAGTAAATACACTACTTGGCCATCAGGGCAAAAACATAAATAAATACACTTCGAAAAGGACTAGAAAATATCAAAAAAAAAAAAAAAAAAAAAAAAAAAAAAAAAAAAAAAAAAAAAACGAAAACTCACTAAGGAGCGATGACGAGCTGCCAGTCAAAACAGCAAAATCCTCCTGTGCTTTATCATTTACAATGGTAACACACCTCCCTTCCATCACAACAAGCACAACTTCATCTAGGACAGCCAAGCAAACTACTCCTGGAAGTTCGCCAAGAAATTCAAAGATTATACCATGAAGATCAACCTCCCCTAGGAGGAACTTGGAAAAAGTCACCAGAAGGCAAGGTGCCCTCGAAACACCCACTAACCTAAAAAAATTGACAAAATACCACACTCCCCTATCCGGGTACTTGGAGTTACAGACATGAGACAAATAAAGCCTTCAAACCAAGAAGAAACAGTTACCTTCCTAGAACAATCTGAGGAATATCCCCTCATTGAAAAGAAGAGGACAATCGAATACGCTCATAAACTCGACATGAACCTTTCCTAACAAAGGTTCACGGTTAGAAGTTCAAACAATCACCTATGGGCTTTGATAATCAACAAAAGTTCATCATGGAACACAGGCAAACATACGCTTTTTCTTACTTACACCCCTCACAAAATGAGGAAGAGTCAAAAGGAATTCAACGGAAAATGGACACTTAAATTTTCTTGGGAAAAAAGGGAAGTTTGGCGATTCTCAAAATGGCTTAGGGAACACCGCTTTTATAGGAAAAATAAGTGGGTTCCAGTGGAATGTATCCAAAGCCTTAGAGAGTTAAACCATATTAAATGTGTGAACCTCACGCAAAAAGGCAACATCCTTTCATGTGTCAGACACTAGACATGAAAACACAAATCCAGAAAACTCTCAAAGTCTTTAGTCAGGAAGATCTTGAAATAACTATGAGAGAGACAATTTACGGCTAAAAAAATCCTAGGCCACACGAACATTTAAAGCGTCAGAAATAACTCCTTGCAAACATTCGCATCAAAAAGGTTGTACACGCATTCAACATGCAACAGTCATGGAAATGAAATTATTCTCTAAAAAACTCAATCATCGCAATAAATAACCCTGATGTTCCACATACCAAGGTGGAGCAGAATAAGTAAGACTTTTTGGGTCCATGAAGACATATCATAGGAACCCCGAGTTACCTCATCTGTTTAGCATGAGTCCATCAGTGCATTTCCTTGAAAGCATTCAAATAAACTGTAGAAAACTAGAAGGGGTGTTGAATATTTTACTGATTTAAATTTAGTTTCAAAAACTTTTAGATCGAGTATATGTGAAACCTTTGAATGGTGAGGAAAGATAATGCAAGACTATAAGTAAAGAAATAAATACGATAAAGTAAAGAGATGAAGAGATAAAACCGTGACACAGTGATTTATAGTGGTTCGGCTACAAGGACACCTTTCTTGCCCTACTCTACTCCCTGAGTACGCAACTCGAGAGTTCTTAAGCACTATGTAAACAAGCTCCTTAACTAGAAGGGGGGTTGAATATTTTACCAATTTAGTTTCAAAAACTTTTAGATCAAGTATATGTGAAACCTTTGAATGGTGAGTTATAGATAATGCAAGACTATAAGTAAAGAAATAAATACGATAAAGTAAATAGATGAAGAGATAAAACCGTGACACATTGATTTATAGTGGTTCGGCTACAAGGACACCTTCCTTGCCCTACTCTACTCCCCGAGTACACAACTCGAGAGTTCTTAAGCACTATGTAAACAAGCTCCTTAACCACGCGGAGAAGCCTCACAACGTCTGTGGAAACCGTAGGGGGGGGTGAATACGTTTCCATTTAAAACTTAAAAACTTTTGTATTGAATGACCAATCAAGTGTGATGTAATATGGAAAGTATCAATATTAGTCATACAACAACTAGAGATAGTATAAAGTGAACAACACCACAAACACAATCAAGCCATGACACAAACATAATCAACATCATATAAGCATCAAACCACACAAACATAAACGCAATGCAAATATAAATATAAAGCGGTAAATGCAAAGATAAACATAAAGAGATAAGTAAAGAAAGCGCAAACCGGACATGATGATCTATAGTGGTTAGGTCACGAAGCTCCTCTTCGCCCTACTCCACTCCCTGAATACCCAACTCGAGAGTTACTTCACTAATCAACAAGCTCCCTTCACGGCAGAGAAAACCATACAACATAGCTTATAATATTTTTCGACACAAAGCTAGACGTCGAGTTCTTCTTCGGGTGCAACCAAACCCATTATGTTTTATGGCCCAACATAACAAACCTTGTGTTTTAAGGCCTAAACACATAAACCACATCGCTTACATTATTTTCCGACACTAAGCTAGATGTCGAATACTAATCTTAGCTAGTACCAATCTACCACGATCTACCCGATCCTCACAAATCACACAAGCTTCATGATCTACACTTGATCTACCTGATTGACTCACGATTTACCCTATCTTCACAAATCACACAATCAACACAACCTACACGATCTACCCGATCCACCCTTGATCCACTTTTGATCCACTTGATCAACACACAAGCTCACTAGCTACAAGAGATCTCCAAGATCTCAACAATATCACAATGATCCACTCTCACAAGACTAAACAAAAGGTAATGAGTACTTGATGTACATCGAGATACAACAAGCTTAATGCAAGTGCACTAATCAATGACTCTAACACTTTGTATCTTGTTGATAAATTGTGTTCTTCTCTTGGACTAGAAGAGGAATGAAGGTGATCACTTGAATGGATGATTGGATCACTCTAAAACAAACTAAGATTCTCTAAATGATCAAAGAAAGTGATCTAACTAAGAAGGGATTAAACTAGAGAAAAGTGGCTGGAAAAAATCAGTTTGGAAGTGGAAAATGGTCTGCTATTTATAGGCAAAGAGGAAAATTACCGTTACAGGGGACGGTACCACTAAGTACCCGATGGTACCACTAAATTTGGTGGTACCGTGGTACCGTCCCAGACAAAGATGCTCCAAATTTTGTTTTTAGTGGTGAAGGTTTATTTGGGGGGAAAATTAGCTGTTGGTGATTTTAAACTTATTTTTCAAATTAAAACATTTCTTTTTAATTCAAAAATAATTTGTAAAATATATTTTTGAAAAAATGTTTGTCACATTAAGAATGTGAAGTTTAGAAAAATATAATCCTTTGATCATTTGTCAAGTAGTAGATTTGTTTGTCCATACCTTGAGTGATTTACGTCAGGATGGAAATCTACGACTTTGTTGAAGCATGCTTGAGACGTCGAGAGGTGTTGATGTAAGTATGCATTGATGATTTGTGTAAACAAGTAACTTGCGTATTTTACATTATGCATTACAAGTTACATGTTTGTCATCATTAAAACCGAAGAAACAGTTTAGTTTAAATATCGTAATATTTGCACTAACAATCTACCCCTTTTTTATGATGACAAATATGTTAACCGTGATACATAGTAAAATGTAAAAGTTACCCATTTACACTTCCTTCTCCCCCTTTTGTCGTAGCAAAAAGGTAGTTTCCTCGAGCTCTCCCTTGAATTCACTCCTTACTCCCCCTTATTACACTACTCCCCCACAAAGGCGAGCTTGCATCATCCTAGTGAAGTCTTCTATTACCACTATTAGAAAGACTCCGTGCTATGTATGCAAAACACCTCCAAGCTCCCCCTAGCTCAATGCTCCCTTATGGTGATTGAATCCCCTTGTTTATTTACCTTAGTAACTAGTGATCCATGGATCAAATTCATACAAAGGCTTTTCCTACATCAAGGATTAGCTTTGTGCAACATAATATGTAAAAGTATAGGAGCAACATTATAGGCATAGAATACACATAGCAAGAAATAGTTAAACTATGTGAGTAACACATCCTAAAAGTATGCCAAAAGGATAAAGACCAAAAAAGAAAGCCCAAGAAAGTTGAGCGACAAAAAAGATGAATGCATATTGCAATTCAAAGACACTTGAGTATCACAACCCGACCAAAAACCTAAGGTGTAATTGTTCAATCGAACATACTAACAAGAACGAGATTCGTTCGTTGACTGACACACAAAATGGCTTCTTCCAAGTTGTCATTAGGATGGCAAGTTCTAACAAACCTTTGAAACAACATAATCATCTACCAAGAAAAATAAAAATGAGAACGATATGCACCTAGATACGAATGGAAATGATTCCATAAGATGGGAAAGTGTTGGTTTTGACCTTTGAGGAAAGGTGGAGAAAGATGATTTAGATTAATATATCATTTGCACTGACAATGAGATGCATGATATATTTCGAAATAGAAAAAGAAAATGTGAATGTGATCCTAACAGGATTGTTGGTGGATATCTCTAACAGGGTTGAGGTAACTAAGTTCTAGATTTATAGTTTGGATGATCCTAGTTGTATGTTAGAGACAATTTGGTGCATGAAGGGTTTCGTGTAATTGTGAGGATTGAAGGTTGTTGAACTAACTAACACTTATCCAAAGTGAGGAATATTTGTAAGGTTTGAGTGTAATGATCGATGAGTTGAAGATTTTAGACTAACTATCACTGTCAAGAGTGAAGTGTAACTAAAAGGTTTGAGTGAAATTGATATAAGTGTTGAATTTTTTAAAACTAAATAACACTGTCAAGAATGAAGTTTAGTTATAAGGGTTGAGTGTGATGATGAGATGCAAGATAAGTGATGAGTGTGTAAATACTCATCATTTTTGGTCAATCCGAACTGCAAAAACGTTTAAAAACATCCAGAAATGCATCAAAATACAGAAAATATCCCAAAGGTCGTGTTTTATATGTTTCAGATGCAAAATGATTGAAAATAAATGAAAAACGAACAAAGTTTGCATAATTGGCAGTTTCAGTCCCCCAACTTTCAAAACTTGACAAAATCCGTCCCCGGGCATTTATTTTGAAAGAAAAGTCAACCCAAGTCCTTAAAAATCAAAAGTTATCAAAAATGATCTTTTGGTGAAAAGTTTTCAAAAGTGTACAAGTTTAGTCCCTGGAATTTCACATATGGCAACTTTGGTCCCCCAAGTTTCAGAAAATGTCAAAAATAGTCCCTGGGATTTCAAATCTTGGAAAATATAAAAATGATTCATGTACTATTGAAGCTTGACAAAATTGGTCCTCAGAGTGCAATTTTGAAGAATTTAAAATTTTGGTCCTTCAAGTTTGCAAATTTGCAAAAATGGTCCTTCATTGTATATTTTGAAAAAAAACTCCAACAAAGGTCCCTTGTGAATTCTAGACATGGAAAATGTGTCCCTTGGAAGAAAAGTTCAAACATGGCAGGAATGGTCCCTCGGTTTTCAGAACTCACATAATTGGTCATTGTAACTACTTAAACCAAACGAACTTAAAAATATTTCCAAATCCAATCATCCCAAAACCCACCCTTACAACTATCCTAACCCAGGCCCAATCCCACTCACCTTAAGCCCAACCCCAATTCCACTTTTACGTTTTAATAAAAATGATCCCCTGAGTCAAACACAGTCAACCAACACCCTCTTCTTCCCCTACCCCTGCTATTACCCAGCGTATATCCCCCCATCTCCACTCCAACCTCAACAACACTCCACCATCCCCCAAGACCTCAAAAGTTCCACCCCACTATCCCCTTCCCCAACTTCTCACAAACCCATACCTACCACTGCCACCTCACCAATCCACAACACAAAGGGCGCCAAAAATACAATTAAGGATTGTGATGATTCCTCAAGAAATCCTAGGGTAGTGAATTGATCTCTAGAAAGCACAAATCCTCCAGCTCACCTCTCCTCTCACAGAAGTAGCACAATAGAAAAGGACAAGAGAAGAAAAGTGAAATCCTAGCTCAAAAAAGTAGTATAAATTGAAGCTTTGTAAGCCCATATGAGGCAGTCATTAAGTAGTTTTTTAGTGTAGTTTTTAGTTTCAGTTGAGTCTCTTGTATACTCTTTTCTTGAAGTTCAATGAAAATCTAAAACCTTTTAATTTTTTTGTGTTACTGCTTCTGCTTATTAAATGGCTTATTATTGTAAGGCTTGTGCTTATCTTACCACTACCTTGCTTACCTGGTTCATTGCTTTTAGTTTCTAATAGTTTTGAAAACTTTGGCAGTTTCAGTCTTCAATACAGAGTACTTGAGGGGGTGTTTGGATTAGTTTAGTTTAGGAGGATAAAAGTGTTTTGGTGAAAAGGTTTTGCTTGAAACAACTTGAGTTAAGTCTAAACACGAGATTTTAGTCAAGATCTTATAGAATGGTTGAGTTTCAAAGAATTTGAGTGAGTTTTCCAAAATTCATTACAAAGGCTATTGTGAAAGTTAGTTTAGTGTAGAATCTGTTTAATGGTTTAATAATTGTAGTTCTTGGTTAGAATTAGGTCTCGTTAGGGTAATGTAAACTTAGGTAATCAGAAACTTGGGATTTGTGGGTCAAAAATTGCAGAAACTACCCATTTAGCCCCATTCACCACTGGTTCATCAGTATTTTTGTCCCAAAATCCATCCAAACTTAGGTAACCTGAAACTTGGGATTTGTGGGTCAAAAATTGCAGAAACTACCCATTTAGCCCCATTCACCACTGGTTCATCAGCATTTCTGTCCCAAAATCCATCTTTGATTTAGATTTTAGGTAGGTTAGAGTAGTATTTAGTGTTTGAATTTGGTTTTACAAATAGTTAGTAGTATGGATTTTATAAGTTTAAGCTTAATTCAGTTTTTAATGCCTAATTGTGAGCTAAAATCAGCCGTGCATTCCACGCCCCCAAACCAGTAGCCAAGTTCTTTTTTTTTTTTTCCAAAACAGGTTTGGAGTGGAATTTTTCATGTGCTCAATACAAGTCCTCATAAGCTTAAACTTGGTACATCTGAACTTTGGCAGCTTGTTTACATGGTAGAATTTTTATTTTATTTTTACGAATTTTTTTACTGCTTATTCAAACCCCTAAAGTTGCCCCATTGGGCTGTTTGGTGCCATAGATTTGCCTTGTTATTTATTTCAGCTTCTTGTAATCTTTGAGCTTATTCTTCTGCTTATTTAGTGTTTAAGCTAGCTTTACATGATGGATAAGATTTCCCCTAGATGCCTTTGCTCTGTTTCCCTTTAGTGAAGCCTGTTATCAGCTTATTTGAGTCTCCTAGTTAACGCTCGTAGCCTTGCTTCTGTTTCTGAACCTCAGTATTGACTGAGGGTGTTTGATTTTTGTTTCTCCTTGGTCATCTCTATTGAATTGTTGTTTGCTTTTAGCTGTTTGTGTTAGTTAAGGTTGTGCTTGTTTATGTTTAGTAGATTTGTGCTTATTAGCTTATTTGGTTAAGTGTGTGTGGTATGGACAAAGAAAACTAACTTGATCTTCAAAACGTAGCACTGTTGTGATTTATAAGCTTGCAAAAGCTTATTTCAATATCAGTACAAATACTTTTACAAAAGTTGCTTGTTTTTTATGATAAAATGTTTTGCAAAAAAAATAAAATAAATAAAACTAAAAAAATAAATTGCAAAAAAATTGGGGTTTATGGGATTTGAACCCCTGACCTCAGGGAAACCAAACAGACACAACACAACACACGACCATCTATGCTAGCTACTCTTTTAGTTTTGTTCTCCCTTGTTTTATATTTAAATTAGTTTTGACTAATTGCTTATTACTAATTCAGTTTCAGTATTGCTTATTCTTTGCTTATTTGAGCTGCTTATTCCATGTTTTTATTTTTCCTAGTTTATTTATTTAGCAATATACTTTCCCAAAATTGTTCATAATTTTTCAAATAGTTTTACAATTTTTTTTAGGATTTATTTTATTATTTTAGTTTTTAAATCATTATAAAAAACATAAAATCCAAAAAATATTTTACTTTTTTCAAAAATTTTCTTTTAACATTAGAAAGTAGAAAAAATTAATTTCATGCCCGTAGGACTAGTGTAACATTAATTTCACGTTTTATTTCGTGCACTCGCGTTTTATTTAAGTAACTTTTACGTTTATAAACTTAGCGTACGTTTTAGGATTTCCCAGATTCCCTATTATGTTTCCCGTAGTATTTTAGGTAGATTTTAAGTTTTATTTAGCATTTCTTGTTTGTATTCGTGTTTTAGTTACGTTTATTTTATTTTCGTACGTTATTTGAAATTTATCTTAATTCCACAACACCAAATAATCTCTCATCAACCATACAAGAATTTTAATCACGAATCTCACACGATATTGCCCATTCACACCTCGTGGGACACGACCCGAGTGATCACTTACCCGGTATCACATATATATATATATATATATATATATATATATATATATATATATATATATATATATATATATATATATATATATATATATATATATATATATATATGTATGTATATATATATATATATATATATATATATATATGTATATATGTATATATATATATATATATATATATATATATATATATATATATATATATATATATATATATATATATATATTGTATTCACGAGTTTTTGCTGGTTAACCTTTTCCTAAATGTTAATTAGTAAATTCCACTCACGATTACTTTGTATTAATTTGATACGCGCAATCAAAATTTGGCGCCGTTGCCGGGGAGGTTGTGTTGCGACAATATCGTTACGATTTTAACGATTAGTGACTTGGAGAACCTTCGTCAAGAAGTTAACGCTTTCATAAAACTTATAAAAAACCAAAAATATTTTTCTTTTCTTTCTATATATGTATTATATCTATAAAAGATAATAAAAACACAAAAAGAGTTTCCCGTTTCTTAGTTTAATAATTACAACATTAAAATCTTACCACTGCAAACCAAGGCAGAACACATACCAACTGGGGGTGTGACCATAATAAGTTCCCAAACTAAAGATCAAAACTTGCCTTTGTATCACTTGCGTTTTGGAAAACTTTTAATCGATAAGCTTACGTTAAGAGGAGTCGAAACAATATAGGGCGATCCAACGAACTTCGCCCTAGTGAGAAATCCATTCTTTTCTCCCGCTCCTTGTACGTTTATCCTTAATGGTTAACCTTGCGTTCTTGATTATTGGTTTAAGTTCCCTTGTCGTTAAAGTGGTATTGTTTTAATTGAGTTTGTTTTTGTGGTGCATGCACACTCGTTCGTCTACGTCAACAAGTCCTTTACAATCGCTCAACAACATTCCAAGAAGAAGACGTAATCGACGACGTACCATTCCAATAGTCGAACCCGAGATTCGTACTATTCCTCCAAACATGGCCGATAATCGTACCATGTCTGAGCTTCTCCAAGCACCCACCGAGGGTTATGGAGAGGCCATCGTTTTTCCGGCAATCGTTGCCGATAATTTTGAACTCAAGACCGGGTTGCTACAATTAGTAACTTCGAGTCAATACTTCGGTTTTGAGAGGGACGATCCTCATTCTCACATTCGATGGTTCAACAAAATCACATCAACCATCAAATACAAAAACGTCCCTTAAGAAGCTATCAAGCTTCTTCTTTTTCCTTTCTCTCTCGAGGGTACGGCCCGAATTTGGCTTGAAAAACAACCCCTTGTTCTATTGAGACATGGGAAGACCTCGTGTCGAAATTTGTGAATGAATTCTTTCCCCCGTCTAAAGCAACAAGCTTAAAGAATGAAATCACAAAGTTTACTTAAAACTTTGATGAATCTTTTAGCGAGGCGTGGGATCGTTTTAAAGATTTACTTCGCAAGTGTCCTCATCATTGTTTTTCCGAATTGCACCAAATTGATACTTTCTTCAATGGTTTGAACCAAACCGATCAAGATTCTTTGAACAATGCTGCTAGTGGTAATCTCTTGAATCAGACTCCTAGATATACTTTAGCCATAATTGAAAACAAGTCTAAGGTTCGTACTTCATGAAACAAGTCCATTGTTTCCCAAGTGAATCCAACCTCGTCTAGATCATCTCCCGTGAACAATTCTAGCACCGATGCTAAGATTGACAAACTCATGGAAGCTATTCAAGCTTTGGTTCTTTCCAAGCAAAAGAAACTATCATCACCACAAACTTCTTCACCCGCTCAAGTCAAAGCGGTTGATGAAACTTGTGTCACTTGTGGTGGACCTCATGCTTACTACAATTGTACTACCACCGATGGTAGTCAATTTGATGTAAAAGTCATAGCCGGGTCTTACAATCAAGGAGGTAACCAATTCCGTCCTCAAGTTGACCCGAACTATCGTGCTAGCAATCAAAATGGTCCACTCGGTTTTTCTCAACCCAATAATCTAAATCGATTCAATCATAATCAACAACAAAGAAATCAAAATGTTCAAAATCAATTTCATGCCCGAATTAATCAATTTACAAATCAAGGGGTTAATTTCAATCAAGGTTTTCAAGCTCCTAATTACCAAGCCCCTAATGTTGCTTCAAGTGAACTTGCTAATTACATCAAAGCAAATGAAGCTAACATGAGGGGAATGCAAAACCAAATCAACACTTTGAAGAATGATTTTCAATCTTCAATGTCGAGACAAGGAAATGAGCTTAAAAATGAACTTCGAAATACTAATCACAAGATTGAACAATCTCAAAGCAAGATCGAGAACATGTTTGCTAGTCTCATGAATCAAATGAATCAAGCTTCTACTTCAGGTACTCTCCGGGGAAATACCATTCCCAACCCGAAGGGTGAATTGAAAGCTATTTCCACTCGTAGTGGTAAAGCTTATGATGGACCCTCGACTCCTATTCCTCCACCAATGAAGGAAGCGGAACGAGAACCCGAGGTTACAAAGGACAAGGTGCAACCCTCAAGCTCACGAAGTACCGCACACGTCCAAACCTTCGGTCAATCAAACTTCAATTCCCAAATTTGAATTTCCAAAGAGCATTCCTAAGCCTTCGATCCCATATCCTTCAAGGCTTAGTGATCAAAAACTCCGTGATCAAACTAATAATCAAATGAAGAAGTTTCTTGAGATATTTCAAAAGTTACACTTCGACATTAGTTTCGCGGATGCTCTTCTCTATATGCCCTAGTTTGCTTCCACTTTCAAGAGTCTCCTAAGTAACAAAGAGAAATTGTTTGAACTCACTAAAACTCGTTTGAATGAAAATTGTTCGGCGGTGCTTCTAAAGAAAATTCCTGAAAAATTAGGAGACCCCGGGAAATTTCTCATTCCATGTGATTTCCAAAAGCTAGAAGAGTGCTTCGCCTTGGCTGATCTTGGCGCTAGCATAAATCTCATGCCTTTCTCTATTTGGCAAAAGCTTTTGCTTCCCGAGCTTACACCAACACGAATGACTCTAGAATTAGCAACCCGAATGGTTACAGTTCCAAAGGGTATTGCGGAAGATGTCTTTGTGAAGGTTGGCAAGTTCCATTTCCTTGCCGACTTCGTAGTCGTTGATTTCGATGCCGATCCTCGTGTTCCCCTCATTTTGGGAAGACCATTATTGAAAACGGCTCGTGCATTAATTGACGTCTTCGAAGGTGAAATGACTCTAAGAGTTGGCAATGAAAAATTGGTCATTAACATTGAAAACACTTCAAAAGATCTTCTCGACCTTGAACGAGAAGCAATTAACCAAATTGGTGTCATCGATGTTGCATGCGATGAATACTTAGAAGAAGTGTTAAATGTGCAAGGATCAATTGATTATACCATCGATGTCTCTCCCCCTTCTCTCACTCCATTTGAGGGAGGTGACTTCATTTTGTAAGAGATTGAAGCTTGTTTATCATGTGATTCTCGTGTTGATCATGATTCTATCAATCCCGAGGAATACATACTTCTCCTTGGGAAGTTTCTTAACGATGATCCATCATCTCTTCCTCCAAAATAACTTCATAACGAGGAAGTAAAATATGTTGAAAAAACTGATGACTTCCCTGAGGTCGAACTCAAGGACTTACCACCTCATCTTGAGTATGCATTTTTGGAGGGTGACGATAAGTTTCCCATCATAATTGCCAAAGACTTGAATGAGGAAAACGAAGCCGCTCTCATCAAGGTTTTAAAGTCACACAAGCGAGCCATTGCTTGGAGACTTTCCGACATCAAGTGTATTAACCCAGAATTTTGTATGCACAAGATTTTGATTGAGGATGACTTTAAACCGGCAGTTCAACAACAAAGAAGGGTAAATCCTAAAATTCATGAGGTTATCAAGCAAGAAGTCATAAAACTTCTTGATGCCGGTTTGATTTACCCTATATCGGATAGTCCTTGGGTTAGTCCCATTCATTGTGTGCCCAAGAAGGGTGGTATTACGGTTGTTAAAAATGATGATAATGAGTTGATTCCTACTCGATTGGTAACGAGTTGGCGTGTTTGCATTGACTATCGAAAGTTGTGTGACGCCACCCGTAAAGACCACTTTCCTCTACCTTTCATGGATCAAATGCTTGAAAGATTGGCGGGAAACGAATACTATTGTTTCCTTGACGGTTTTTCGGGTTACTTCCAAATTCCTATCGATCCTCAAGATCAAGAAAAAACGACTTTTACGTGCCCATATGGAACATTTGCTTATCGACGCATGCCTTTTGGCTTGTACAATGCTCCGAGCACGTTTCAAAGATGCATGATGGCCATTTTTCACAACATGACCGAAAAAACAATGGAGGTCTTCATGGACGATTTTTTGGTCGCTGGAAATTCATTCGAATCATGTCTCGCCAATTTAGACAAAATGCTTCAAAGATGTGAAGATATCAATCTTAGTCTAAATTGGGAGAAAAGTCATTTCATGGTCAAGGAAGGCATTGTCCTTGGCCATAAGATTTCTAAGAGCGGGATTGAGGTTGATAAAGCTAAAATCGATGTCATTGCTAAACTTCCTCCTCCTACAACTGTTAAAGGTGTTCGGAGTTTTCTGGGCCACGCCGGCTTCTATCGTAGATTTATTCAAGATTTCTCG
Organism: Artemisia argyi; assembly: GCA_030686995.1. Classification (NCBI taxonomy): domain Eukaryota; kingdom Viridiplantae; phylum Streptophyta; class Magnoliopsida; order Asterales; family Asteraceae; genus Artemisia; species Artemisia argyi. The sequence goes on from JARVZY010006309.1 coordinate 26,379, forward strand.
AAGATAGCTAGGCCTATGACCCGACTTCTTGAAAAAGAAACTCCGTTTGTCTTTTCTAATAAGTGCATCAAAGCTTTTCAAACTCTCAAGAGAAAGCTTACCGAGGCACCAATTTTAGTTGCCCCCGATTGGGACCTACCTTTCGAACTCATGTGTGATGCAAGTGATTTTGCCATAGGTGCGGTCTTGGGGCAATGAAAAACCAAACACTTTCAGCCGATTCATTATGCAAGCAAAACCTTGACCGAAGCTCAAGCTCACTACACCATAACGGAAAAAGCGTTACTAGCTGTGGTGTATGCTTTCAAGAAATTTCAGCCATACTTGATTTTGACTAAATGCATAGTGTATACGGATCACTCGGCTCTCAAGTATCTCTTTGCCA
>JARVZY010006310.1:0-26763 GCA_030686995.1 Artemisia argyi
TATTTTGATATAAGGGGGCCGGGTCTAAATATTTAGGAGATGGACCGTGGACTTAAATGAATGGACTTTGGGCTTGGTATTGATATTGGATTTGGACTTTGATAAACATGGGCCAAGACTTATAGTATTTCAGATTTTTGGTGTTTGAAATATTACAAGGACCATATATGTAACATTCTGAAACTTCAAGGGCTGAACTAGACTTTCTTCAAAAATATATTCCAGGGACTATTCTTGCCAAGTCTGAGTAGATAGAGGACTGAAACTGATTCTTGGATTCCCGGCTTTGACTTTTTGACCATCTTCTACTCTCGTGCCCGTTTTACCGGTATTCGTGTGGTTTTTCGTCATTTTTGTAAAATATCCGTACCTGCATATCACAAACACAAAAACACATGTTTTCTTGGCATTTGTTAGCTCAAATAGTCGTTTTGGGTAGGTAATTGGCCATAAAATGGTGAGTAAATAAGCACTCACCACCTATCATATTCTAATCAATGAGACTGGTGATCTGATACACTTATTGTTGGTTTTACTTATCCAAACATTTTTTGTCATATAAATGATCCAACATACTTTCAAGAAGAGGCGGATGGTAATCTATCAAAAAATATTACAAATGTAGTATACAAAGAAGTTCTTCAAGGTCTATGGCAAAGTTTCAAGAGGTATGTACGAATATACATATGATATGTTTTATGACATTTCTTATATTTACATGTATTATCAATTACAAACATCTTTTTACTTACACTTTTTTGTACTCTTATTAGATGCTCAAGAAATGTTCATTGGCTTATCACTTAATTATCACTCATTACATACATTGGTTTTTCAAGACCATGAAGATTCTATCCCGCGCGCATAAATGTTTATTAGATTAATAGTTACATCCATATTTCTTTATTGTATCATTCACTTATTACATATTATTATATTTAAAAATAGTACAAAATCTTTACCTTTGTTATTTTTTCTTACTTTATTACATGCTTAATTTCTTCATGCATTCATTCTTCTAAAAACCCGTGGAAGCTAGTTCTTAGGGTGGTGGCAATGGTCACTATGAAAATCCCCCATACCTCCCAACCAACCAATAATATCATTCCACCTCACTCACATTTTTTTCATACCTCCCAACCCTTTTTTAGTGGCAATGGTCACTTTTTTCATACCTCCCAAACCACCAACTTTTTATTTTTTTATTTTTTATTTTCATAAATTATATTAAACAATTTAATAAAAACATATATATTTTATTAATAATTAAAAGAAAATTCGGTTCGGTTCTAAGTTCGGTTCGATTCGGTTTTTATGTCTATAATAAAAAGAAAAATTTATTAAACAAGAAGGTTAAGATTACACATTTACACGTGCTAAATTTTGTAAATTATATTAGTACGTAGTAAATTTTTTTATTCCTTTATTTACTTAAAAGTCTCCTCTTCCTCCCCAACGTCTTCTTCCTCTGTCTTCCCATCTTCACACGTTTTTTTTTTTAATGGCTCAAAATTTGTCTCCCCAACGTCTCTTTCTTCCCAAATAACGGTCACAAGAGCTCCATGCCGTTGCGGCATCAATTACTGCCCAAGCAAACCGTCGAGCCATACCGCCCATGTGGCGGCGGTGTTCACCGCCGGTATGGCCCAAACCGCTGGCCATACCGCTGCCATTGCCACCACCCTTAATATTGTTGAAAAAACCACGAAGTTGTAACATCCATTTTAATATTTATGGAGTATTCAATTTATAACTATCAAATTAATCATGTATTAAATTCATAATAAAATCACTATCTTATAATTTATAAATTTGTACTCCTGTGTTATAATTTGATCATTGAATTACACATAATCTAGGTCATACATAATTACTCGCTAGAAGGGTACTCGCGCAATGCACTAATGCAGTGACGGGTACCCGGTGACTATTTTTATAGCAAACAAATGTTTTTCATGTGACCTTTTAAGCATAGTAAGTCAACCGACCTCTTTTACTTTTAATTTTTTTTTTCAACTTTTTTTTCAACCATTACATAATAATTCAAATATATTTAAAAATATTACAAATAAAATGACTAAACTGCTAATCCATCAACACATTTACCATAACTTTTAGGGACAAAACTACGAGCCCATGTATACTTGGATAAGCCTATTAATGGTCCAAATTTTCGGATAGTCCAACTACTAATCCATCAACACATTTATTACATGATGATGGATTAAATGGGTTGTTGCAACTCACAAGTCAATGGGTTTTATGAATATTAAAGTTGTCACAAATAAAGACATTTAATTTACATTTGAATGTGGCTTGTCAATTCAATTTCCTATTAAAGAAATGTTTTTTGTCTTAAAAATTTTAAGACTTCTTTATTTAGAAAAGTCCTAAATCCTTTATAAAGTAGTATAAATAATCAAAGTCATACACATTTTCATATTATAATTTGTACTAACCTAATTCTACGTTAACTTAATTATGATGCTCCATATAGTACTTTAAAAATATACATATATAAAAAGAAGGTGATAAAATTAAAAGATACCACAATCTTGACAATCATCGAAACCATCATCTATTAATACCAAATTTCAAGAAAATCAAAAACCGTTTTAAACTATCTGGTTCATTCCGTTTTGTGCGAATACTATGCTATACCCTTTTAAATCTAAAAATTATCATTTAAAGATAATCAAATTATTTGGTGCTTGAAAACATAAATATTTATTTGCCGAAAAATTTACACGACCGTAATGTTCGGATACCCACCTAGTTGTTATCTACTTGACGATTGAAACACGCACGCCCTGACTTTTAAGTAGGGGTGAAAACGAGTCGAACCCATATTCTTAAATTGGATTGCAATTCAAAGGTTGCAAAGTTATTTGAATATTAGAAATCTGTGTCACGCGTATTCTAGCGTTCTTGGTTATATGTGGTCTATGTGAGTCTTCTAAAATTATCTATGCTCGGCTCGGCTCGACTCGTTTTCACCCCTAATATTTTTAAGTATTGCTAAACTATTATAATGCCCTTTGATAATACTACCTCCGTCTCAAAAATATTGTCCATATTTCCATTTTGGGTTGTTTCAAAATGATTGTCCACTTTTTTTTTTAAGTAAAAACTAGAGAATATAGTAGTGGAATATTCTTTTTGGGTGGTTGGGAATTAAAATGACCCCACTTTTATTAAACTTTGTAATTCTTGTCTCCTGACAATTATTTTGAGACGGAGGGAGTATGACATCTTCGACCAACCATTTGATATCTTTTTATAATAATTGCCATTTTCATATTTAATTTGGAAAAATATTTATATCTCCGACTGAAATTATTTCTCGATTTTGAATTTGTTGGTTACCATTAGTTCCTAAAACCATTAATGTTGATACAAAAGTTGGGCGTTCCTGATTATGGGCTCTTGCTCTTGTACCAATTCGCTTCTTAATGCTTGAAACCTGCGCACTAAGAAAATAAACAACACCGTTAGGCTTATCGTGGGATTGTCTCTCACGATTAGACTCCGGCGTGAGAGTAAGTAATCGGTTTAGGGTTTTCGTAAAGAGTTTTAGGGTTTGTGAATCGTACCTTGAATGAGAATTGTGTCATTCCTTATATAGGCGCAGAATCCTTGTAGGGTTCGTGCTCCTTACGTTTCGCACACATGGTGCTTATCCGGGTTAAGGATATCCATTCCATAGATAGAAGATCTCTATCTATTTCGTATATAGTTTGGTTGCGCTTGCGTGAGCCCATTCCTATTATTGATGCGGCCCAAGTTATAATAGCCCACGCATGGTGGCTTTAGGCCTTAGTAATGTTTAATATTTGGGCTTGTGACCCATATATAGACTATACGTCATCATGTCTCCCCAGTCTAGTGTGCGCGGCTCGTAGCCGCGGATGCTAGACTAGTCACAACAGCGGTAAGCGTGGCGGGAGAACTTTGAAATATTGTCGCCCAATATTGAGTACAATGTACCTAGTCATAGATATTTCAAAGAAATGCCTCGAAAACCGGGGGTTGTGTCCACGTGTCCCTCGGAAAACGGGAAAAAGTGCATGTACCATTTCGGTTTCTAGCCACACGTTTTGTGAGTGGGATCCACGTGGACATCATCTAGGGTTTTTGGCCTCCTTATATAAGAGTCACCGCCCTCATTTTACTTAAAACACACAGTAAAAACACCTACTCACCCTTGCACCCTTCTTCAAAGCGTTTTTGTGCAAAGAAAGTAACTGTTTTATTAGGTAAATTTGTGTGCGTATCTTAGTAAATTTATGAAAATGGTTGCCCAATTAGAAGATTTTCGCTCTGCGATGAGTGAGGATGATGTGCGTCAGTTTTCATCTGACCACTTCATTTCTCTGGATGTGCATCCAGAGGCTCCAGATGTTGATGCGTGTATAGCCGATGTCCCCGAAGGGAAAATAGGACTATACACGCGTTTTTTTTAGTACGCGAATTACCGCGTACCGATATCTATTTTCCTGAGCGATTTGCTCAATCACTATCGCCTTCACATCTCACAGCTGCACTGTATAGGTGCGGCTAAGGTGTCGAATTTTGAGGTAAACTGCCGTTTACTTGCGATAGAGCCGACCATTGCTTTGTTCCGCGCCTTCTACCACACGACATGGTCGCATGGATGGGTGTCCTTTGCGAAGCGCGCGGGGGCGCTTCAGTGCTATACTGAGAAGGTAGACTCCCTGAGGCATTGGAGGGAGCACTTTTCTGGGTTGATGACGTAGTATTTCCATCACCCTTTGAGTTTTATACTCAAGATACGTTGCCCAGGGATGGGCGCCCCACACCCGGTTCCTATAGTTTGACTGATGCGCAGACCCTTGATGCCAACCGCATTCCCATCAACCCTTATCCGGAGGAGTTTTTGGTGCATGTGGGGTTGAGTCGCAATTACTTCGGTGGTGTTGATGAGGTGTCAACCTTCATTGATGAGGAAGGCCGGGGTGGGTGTTCGTCCCTTCTGCTTCTAATCATGTAAGTTATTTCTATATGCGCACGTTTAGTAACTAATCCCTTCTTTTGCTGTTTGTTTTTATGTGCGCAGAGATGGATCTGTTTGCTGTGGTAAAGCTGGAGAAGCCAAAGCAGGTGACTGTGGGAGTGCGCCCTCTGAGGGAGAACGAGCAGCCACTTCTGGAAGCGACCCAGGGTCATCTGACTGTGCTGGGGGATGTTGGCCACGAAGATTCGCCACCTCTTCAGGTAACGCCCGTTCCGAGCGTGGCGCCAGCTGTGGAGACAGCGCATGTGGAGGAGGTGCACTCCGAATCTTCGGATAGTGTGGAGATCCTGAAACCTGAGAAGGTGTTGAAGGAGGAGGTAGCGCAGAATCTAAAGCGCAAAGGAGAGGCTGGTAGCAGTGGTACTTCTAAGAGACAACGCCACCTTATTGGAGATGCGGAGTCATCTGCGGAGGAGGAGACATCCGCTCCTGGCGCGAATAAGAAGGCTGTCGAGGCCTCGCCATTTATGTAAGTAATTGTCGCATATTATGTATATTACTTGTCGTAATATTTTGCTAACAGTTTGCTTTTTGTTTATTGTAGCGATGATGCCACGAAGGATGATGGAGCCTTCGTGGAGACAGTGGCCCCTCCTCAGAATGAAAACAAGGAGGAGGAGGCAAAGGTTGATGAGGGCGTATCTGCGCAACAACTAATGGATGAGTTGGCTGCTACTGCTGCGTGTCAAACTGAGCTGGTGGCTCAGTTGAAGACGAGGTACGAAGGGGAGAGTAGCACTCTCGCCCAAAAAGATGGGGAGATCGCTGTTCTCCGTGCGCAGCTGGCTGAGGCGCAGGCGGAAGTGGGGTCCTTCAGAGTTTATACGGACAAGGTCACGAACGAGAAGTTGACCGCGTTGGCTGAGCTGGAGCAAGCGCGCGGGCAGCTTCATCAGTTCAGGGCCAACCTTACTTGGGCAGTAAGGTATCTTGAGGAGAAGAAGGAGGAGCACTTCGCGAACATTGCTAAGTTCAAGGAGCGCATGGAGGAGATTGTCCAGGTGCAGGAGGATAAGCTGCGTGGCCTGAGCATAGAGTATGATGAGGAGCTGTACCCTCATCTGATGTCGACCATTGCTGAGCGCAGGTATGTTCTTTTCAGCTTTTTATGCCTTTGTTATTATTATTATTTTTTTTTTTGTTATGTTTCTTTTTAACACAAGTTGTCCTTGTTGCTGTAGGTGGTTGATCAGTCATGGACTGCGCCTGGCCGCTATGGGCACCTTGGAGTCCCAAGAGGTGTTGGGGGCCTTTGGGAAGGTTGTGCAGTGCGCTGTGGAGCGTGGGAGGTCGCAGGCTATGGAGGATCTCCATGAGGCTAAGTTGTTGAACAAGGCCTTGACTGAGGTACCTGACTACAACGCGGGTGCGTACGACGAGCTGGTGCAGGCCATGGAGGGGATGAAACTTCTCGAGTTGCCTCATATTGCACCGTTGGAGCGCGACCAGGACAACCCCATAAAGGTAATTATGGAGGGGTTGACCTTGGAGCGCCATATTTTGGAGGATGCGGAGGCGCAGCCGGACTACTTCCTCAAGCCTGATGAGTCGCAGCTGCAGGTCCCAGTGTTTGTGCAGCCGCGCCATATGCTGAACTCCTTTGCTCTTGAAAAGGAGGTTCCTCTGAAGGAGGTGTTGGAGCGCCACGCACAGAGGGCTGTCCAGAAAAAAGGGATTAATGGCAAAGCTGTCCTATGCGGTGTTGGCGTTGCACACATTCCCAGGTCTGATGGGGTTCCTGTGAGTGTAGCGACTGTATCGCCTAAAGAAGCGTTGCTGTTGAGGAAGCTTCAAGATGCAGGGAGTTCCGTTGCACCGGAGGATAGCCCTGAGCATCGCCATAGCGTGTAGGCTTTTTTTGTATATGTATTGTGTAAATGACAAAGTGTATCTTTTGCTTGTAATTTTGTGTAAAAATGTTGAATAAGATACTCTTTTATGCATAAATTAAGTGCATGACTTAAAAATATACTTGCATTAATGTTTGCTAAGTTTTATTATTTGACCAAGTGTCTTGGCTCGTTATTTGCTAAGCTTTGTACGGTGTACTTAATATTTGCGCACCCTTCTTGGGATGCGCACAGAAAACTTACCTCAACGTCTCAAAAGTAAGGTGCTTAGCAAGGATGCGTGATCCAATGTTGATGGGTTTGCAACCCTCTTACTCAACGAGTGAATTAGTAGGTTTACTCATCCTTTATGCCTTTTTGGGTCTTAATTAGTGCATGCACGCCATGTAGGCAAAAATATAAGATAACAATATTGACATATATAAGTATGTACGCAATAAAGTGGAATACGTTATGGAGTTAGTTAGAAACTATAACATTTTATTGATACTTGCAAGTTTTTTGAAAAAATAAAAATACAATTCCTAAGAAAGAAAAGAAAAAACAAACACTTATTGGGCACATCCTAAAGTGTAAAGGTGTCTGTGTATTGGCCGTAGCCTCGCTTAAAGATAACATCTTTTAAGATTGTAGATGTTCCAGGTGCGCGCTAGGTCGTGACCTTCCATATCGCGCAGCTTGTATGCGCCATTGCCTAGCGCGTCAGTGACCTCGTAGGGTCCTTCCCATTTAGGTCCGAGCTTGCCTGTGTCTTCTGCGTGGCTCGCATCATTGGCGCGGTATACAAAGTCTCCTGGCCTGAAGGAAGTGTGTTTGACCTTTGCATCATAATACTTCTTCATTGTTGCCTTAGCCTTTGCTTCGCGTATAGCTGCGCGTTCACGTCTTTCTTCCAGTAAGTCCAAGTCTATGCGCCGCTCCTCGTCATTTGTTGTGACGTTGACCTCTGATGTTCGTATAGTTGGCATTCCTATCTCAGCTGGTATGACGGCCTCTGTTCTGTAGACAAGGGAGAATGGCGTGTCGCCAGTACTGGTTTTGATTGTGGTGCGATGCGCCCATAAGATTGTCACGATCAAACGTTTAACCAATATATTGTTTATCAAAATATTTAATTACATATTGCCGCTATAAAGAGTGTATGTCTAACACCTAATTTCAATTATAAAAGCAGATTTACTACATTACCCTTACACCTTAAATTCATATTTTTACACTTTTAAACGTTTTTGGGATTATAAAATACATACAAAACTATAGTGAAAATAATTTTCCTCTAAATTAACAGTATTTAAATAAGAGCTAGAAAGTTAACTACAAATAATTTTCCTCTAAATTTGTTAGCAACACCATTGATAAAATAATTATCATAGAAACGTAAAACTAAAAGACATTTGTTCGCCAGAATATTTAGGGGGTGCTTGGTGGGGGGTAAAGGGAGGTGGGGAATGGGTAAGGAATTGAAAAGGGCCCACATTCATCAAATAATTGTGCTTGGTAATAGAGGGGTAAGGTATTGATTACCCCGTAGTGGGTAATTAACCATTATAGACTAAATTGGGGGGTAAGGTATTGATTACTCACCTCACTCATTCCTTTGCATTCCTTTCCCTTTCCCTTTCCCTTTCCTTTTCCTTACTTTGAACCAAGCGGACCCTTAGTTTGGCATGGATCTCTTATTGCAATGTATCAGTATCCGGCTACAAGACAAAACAGCCATGATAAATGATTATGATATTTACTTTTTTTGGTTTAACATTTATTATTACAGGAAAAGCCAAAAAAAATAGTTCCAATAATCCAAGATATGTTTAACAAAACCAGAAGATTGAATACTAAATAATTAAAAGCTTGAATGATTAAATCACAATTAATATTTGCTTTTGGATGGATATGTCAAAACGTTAATATATACATTATCTATCAACTTGAATGCAGTTAATTCATCTTAACTAATAATTGGGAAACTTCAATATTTTATAGTAACTTGAGACGAAAAACATGTGCCATTTGTAGTTAAAGTCATGCGATGATGTACAAGTACACCATAAAACAATGGCCTTGAAAAAAATATATAAAACAAGTCCAACGATTCAGAAGAATCATTGAGTTGAGCTGGGATGTTAAGTGGCTTTAAACACCTGACTTATTTAAATTACAACCGCAAAAATTTAACTAGAATTACAACAAAAATTAGATTGATCTAAATAGGTTTAGTACCATGTCGTGGTATTAGTTCGGCCCCAAACAAAAGCTTGAACCGAAGAAAATTACAAGTTCCAAATTGAAAATATAATTATGAAACAATGTAAAATTCTTGTTTGAACAATAATAATCCTTTTTTCGAAAACGTAGTTTTGGTTCTGCCTTAACCAAAACCAAGAATGGATTTTCATGTCCTGTCGTCAAAGACAGATGTAGAAATTAGAATAGTGTGTGAGTGAGCTTGTGTTTCCTTGTTAAGACAGAGAAGAGATCGAATATTATGAAATTTGGTGTCGTCTCTTTTTTTCCTTTACATATACTAATGAGCACTCGTCACTTATCAAACGCTAGTTCTTCATCAAAGTAACAAGGCTTCTAAGTAAACTGAGGTTATAGCCGTTCACATTAGTGAATATTAAGCCAGCAATGTGGAATGTGGGATGAATCGTCCATAAGTTGAAAGAGAACAGCGAAATAGCGCAGATAAAATGTTATTAGGCTTTACTTGACCTCCAAGAACATTATAGCAATTTTATACAAAATGCTGCTTTATAACCTTAACCATCTAAAAAATGGCATCTACTTCAAACATACGCCATGATATGCTAGGGGGCGGTCATGGGCGAGTGATGTTTACAATCTGTTTATAAACTTATGAAGGTCTCTAAACTCTTTTCCTAGACCCGTAAGAAACACTATAGCTTATTATCAGCAAGTCATCAGCTCAAATCCAGCAACAGGTAGAGCTTATTAGGTGTCACGATGGTATCTAGGGCTAGACAAAAGAATATAAATAAATACGATATTTGCATTAAATCTATCAAACTTTTATCCAGCGATATCAATTGGTATCCAATCATGTAAATTATAAAATACTATCAGTACATCAGTGTCAGGTTTTAGGCCCATGAAATTAACTTTTCATGACTACTCTGGTAGTGTTTGCTTCCATCAACAAAAATGCAGGTTCCTGAATTTCTTTGACAAGAAACCAGCTACATAGCATATCAGAACTCACTTGAACAAGTCGCACCACCAGAAAACCTTAATCTGCATTGTATATATATGATAATGGTAGATAAGTAATAGTCATTAATACTGTATGGAACTGTATGAAAATGGATCAAAAAGATTAATAAGGTTATCAGAAATTAATACCATACCATGTTTTATCGTTTACGATCAGTTCTCCATTTGTAAACTGGTCTAGAAGTTGGGCAGACAATTTCATCTTCATGCAGCTTTCGCTTCTTACCCTTTTTCTGCTCCAACAAAATGGTTTGTTTAGTTATTAAATAAAGAGACATAGTATAACTGTTTTGAGTTTGAGGGTATATACCTGTAATTCTTGTTTCATTGCCATTTCATTATAAACTTTTTCCAAGTCTTGAACTCTGTTTTTTCTCGCCTCCAGCTCCCTGTAGGAAGCAGCTGTCCTCCTGCACGTAACCCATGTTATTGAGTAGCAAAAACTAGAAACAGTTTCTTCGGGTACGTGTCAACCCTTTTTAATTTACCATCAGGGTCAAGAAAAATCAATTCAATGGGTCAACATTATATGTGTGTGAGCGCACTGGTGCACATAAAGACAAAGAAAAACTAGAATAAGAAAAGAGATAAAAAGAAACACCAAAGGCTAAACTACTAGATTGACCAAAATATCAGGGGATAACAAATATGCAAGGATATCAATTATTCATGTGTAGTTAGTTAAGGAGGTAAAGCTATTATTGAGCAGTTTTGATTAGTGAATACAAAGCTTGTACTTACTTACACGATAGACCATGAGAATCCATGTTGCACACAAAATGGTAATGCTAAAGGATTATTTATGCATGTTAATGTTTAATGTGTGCACCCATTGGGAAAATTAAAACTGCAACAATTTACACGTATATATTCGTGACCAAAGATAAACATCACAACCACTTATAATTATTCAGATACAAAGGCATAGTTATAGATTAATCTGCCTTCTAATGACATCGAACTGAATGGTGAAGTAGTAGTGAACACACGTAAAGGACATCACAATGAATATATAACTTTCTTTTGTTGGACTTTTAGCAAATTGTTGAATGGCAAAAGAAAGTGCAAGCCCAACATTTAAATCTCCTTTCAACACTCTGGTATGCCTTAATATTTCGTACTTAGAGTCGCACATACTTTCTTCCAACAAACAGCACAAGCTCAACAGTTATAACTAGTGAAGGAAAACACTTTCATCAAAATGATGTGTGTCACACTGTCTGTCCTGATGTCCACGGAACTAATACAAATATACTAAAATTTACAGACCGGCCCTGGAATTAAAGTTGTAAAAGTAAGTGATACACCCCCATTGTTTGCATTCACACATAAAGTGCCAGTTGTACACAGTAATTTCCAGGGCTGTCCAGTGGATTTCGGTGGCCCAGATATATTAATATGAAGTATACCTTAAGAAAGTTAATTATAAGTGAAAAGAAGTTTATTTATAATGTGCAGGCTAACACTCTCCCAATACATAACATTATTAAAAACAACCAGCTAAAAGTCAAAGTGCCACTTTTCTAATCTTACAAGAGCACAAGACGTAGAATTAAAAGCCCCACACACAAGTACACCACTTAAACAAAAACATTTACCCACTTCCCCAACTGCCCAAAGCTACAGTGCCACAATTAGACACCCACAAGTATACATTATACAGCAAGAAAAAACTCATGGTCAAATTCTCAACAACCTAGTTTAGACCAAACAGACAATGATTCCATAATTTTTATTCCAATGTAGAGTATATTTACATAAATTTAGACAGGCTTTGTTATCTTAATTAAAGTACCTAACCAAGTAAAAGGTAATAAACTAATTGCAATTTATAAAGGTCAAAATGTCAAATACAGCCCTCAATCAAAATTCAAAATAAAAAAGTATAAGTTGTCAGCTGAAAATAGAGAGATAATTCAATCAAGATAGATGAAAGCAAAGATTTGCTGGATTGTAATGGATACACTTCTCCACCAATTCACGTTTTTTTTTTTTTTTTGCCCGGATTATATGGCCATATACACATACACAAATAACTTTGGAGTAACTAAATATATTAATTCGCCGAGAAAAACTTCTGAACATGGAGTCGATCTATCAAATTCAATTGGCCTTGTACAGCTGTACATAACTACATATATTAGATATATTGCAAGTGTAAAAGCCCACAAAATCAGTAGCCTTGTGCAGTCACAGGCTGGGTCTTATCACCTACACGTATGGAAGTGCTATCTATGTAGGGGTGCGTCAAATGCATGTTAAGGATCAAATCTGTGAACCAAATAGGTTGCGCTTGTCAATAATATATGTGCATTCCTCAATATCAGCAACAAAAATCAATCACATAGGCCATAAGTCTCTACAATCACCAAATAGGTGTTCCCCAATCTGACACTATAATTGAAGCGTTCACTCAGAATATCTTGATTATTATAGCCACGAGAATTGGTATCTTTACTGTTAAACCAACAACTATGTCTGGAATCTGGATTGAGCTCAACTCATTGTGAAAAAAGACAAGTTTACTTCAATATCTTTTCTTACACTACAGTTTCATAACTAAATGGTTGAACCTTTTGCCAATCACCATCAGGAGCAATGAAAACAATAAGAAGCTTATTTTACCTGGCTTAACTAGGAGTTCCAATTGTACATCCTACTGCAGTTTCTATTCCATTTAACACCACTAGGAAAGGTTGATATATTTTTGCGAACTATATTTATCAATGAAGCAGTATTAACTTAATTCTCAGACTACAATTTGCACAACGATCAAAATTACTCAATGCAAATGCAAATGTAAGACGAAATACGCAAAAAAACAAACAACAATACTCTACAAAAATCTATATATATATACATATACGAACACGCTAACATGTTACTTTACCTTTTGATTTTCTCAGGCAAGTCCTCGAAAGCTGGCAATCCACGACCACTCTTCGTTTCGGACAGTATTCTCTTAGCATCCTCTCTGTCAATGATAAAATAGTTAGCCATGACACATATTAATTAACAGCACCGCGGACACGCCACCCATTAACGTACTATAAACAAAAAACTCATGCACTTCATACCTATCTTCAGCATAGTATACATGTTTGTTTGACGGCTGAGAATCAAGCGAGTGTAGTGTTGCTGTTAGCCTTTCAATTTTCTGCATCAAGTAAAATTGTTTAGCGTAATGTAATACCCGCTTTTATACCTCAAGAGAATAACCCTGTTACTGGATAAGTTACCTTTTTCTCTGAGAGAATTTTCTGCAAGATATAACCGATATCTTGTGATTTCATCAACAAGAGTTCTTCTGGAGTGTATTTGTTTGGTTCACCACTGTGCAGCATATACAACAATTAAGCATATATTTTTTTTCATTACTATACACTCGGATGGGATAAAGTGATAGAACATTACGCTTGTTTATGAACTCCACTAACAGTTTTGGAGTTAATCATCTTAAAGTAGAATTCATCGGGATTCCTAAACGCTGCCTTTTCCTTGAGTTTCTGTTTTACACAAAAGTCACCGCTACAGATTTAGTCATTTCCGAATAAAAAACCCATATCAGCAAAGATGCCATCGGAAAAAGAATTTTACCTGCAAGTAATCCTCTTTTTTATGGAAGGCCTTTGCACGGACAACATAATCCTTGTGTTTCTCGAGAAGCCCAAATCTTTTCCTTTCTTTTCTGAATGTAAAAAAGAAAATGTAAGAATGAGAAAACAAAACTGAAAACCATTTATGGAAAAGCGCAAAGTATATAAAAACTCACGGTTGGGATCGTTCCTTATGAGCCCGTCTGTGAACAGCATTCCTTAGAGACGACATCTTGAAGGACTAAGAGTATAGTCGTCTGCAAAAAGACAGAAACACTTAAAACTTTGATGCCTAAGTAGTACTTTTCAAGGGGTGTTTCCGTGTTTGTTTAAGCTTATATGTGGCTTATGAGCTTAGTTGTGTTTCGGCTTATATTTCATAAGCCTCCAATTTTTCGGCTTATTCGGGCTTATATAAGTTTATTATTAAACTTATATAAGCCTGCAAGTCTCAAAATAAGCCGGAAAATTAGGGCTTATGATATATAAGCCGAAATCAAATAAGCTCTTAACTCATAAGCCCACATATAAGCTTAAACAAACACCCGCTTTTAACACTGTGAGCTAATTAAGCTCTCAAAACGACACAATAAGTAGATTTTTAGCAAGTATTAAGCCTGAAGAAAAAAAAAAAAAATATAAGCTAAATAGGATATAAGAAACTGACCTGATTAGTGAGTGAGTGTAACTAAAGGATGAGCGATAGAGACAGCCTCCGGGAAAAGGTCACGGCAGAGAGACTTTGGGGCTAGGGTTTAAGTGGGTCTTCGTTTTTTGCTTTAGCTAGTGTTTGGTTTGTGGATATCAAAATGAATTGGAATTTTTTTTTTTTTTTTTTTTTTTTTTAATAAAGGGTTTGATTAGTAGAGAAATTTTAGAGAAGAGAGAGAAAATTCCAAAATGCATCTATGTAGTTTGTCATTTGCTCGTTTTATATATATATATATATATATATATTTTTTGACTCAAAAATCATCTTTGTGGTATTAAAGTTGGCACAAAACCATCCCTCCGATAGTAATATCAGTTAATAAGGACTAACGATGCAAATTATTTTCCGTTATCTCCTAACAAGAGTTAAAATATTTGCATCGTTAGTCCTCATTAAGTTAAAATATTTACATCGTTAGTCCTCATTGACTATAGAGTTAAAATATTTGCATCGTTAGTCCTTATTGAGTTAAAATATTTGCATTGTTAGTCTTTATTTAGTTAAAATATTTGCATCGTTAGTCCTCTTACGTTTTCGTCCGTTTTTATCCGTTTTCGTCCGTTTTTCTCATGTTTTTATCAGTTTCCGTCCATCTTTATACGTTTTCATCCATCTTTCTCATGTTTTTATCCGTTTCTTCTATTTTTCTCACGTTTTTATGAGTTAAAATGTTTCTGAATCAATTTTAATTCACGATTTTGACCCGTTTCTGGTCCGAATCATCAAAAGTGTGAAACACAAAATTTGTCTGGAATAATGTTTTACATCAAGACACGCGAGATTTTAACCTAAAATTGCACCTCCACCACCACCAACCACCTCCACCCATCACCACCAACCACCACCGTCGCCGCCGCCGCCGCTGCCGCCACCACTCATCGCCACCACCACTGATACGCACGTTCTAGTATGAACGGATATCAATGATATATACAAAGTACGTGAGGAATTTGATTAGTCAACCTTTGTGAAAAGACCGACGTGCAAAACCCGTGAATATTATATATATATATATATATATATATATATATATATATATATATATATATATATATATATATATATATATATATATATATATGTGTGTGTGTGTGTGTGTGTGTGTGTGTGTGTGTGTGTGTGTGTGTGTGAGACCGGGCAAGTGATCACCCGGGTCGTGTCCCAACGAGGTGTGAATGGGCAAATATCGTTTGAGGTTCGAGATTAAAATGCTCGTAAGGATGAGATTTTGATTATTTGGTATTGTGAATCAGAATCGTAAAGCAACAAATTATAAAACGTATAAGAAACTAAAAAAAAACAAGCGATTTAATTAAAAGAAAGTAATATAAGTGCGCGGAAGAAAAAGTGAATTCTAAGCACGACTAGTCCTACGGGTATACAACTAATTTCCTAATTAATCTGATTTAAAACTATATTAAACTAATTAATTCAAATTAAATACAAAAACTAATCTAACAAATCTGAAGCTTGTTTTTTAACAAATTCTACATGTTAAAATGATCCTAAGAAAAAAATATAAATAGTAGGGGGTACGGTACAAAATAAGCTGAGAATAAGCTAACTAAGGGCTGAAAAATTAAATAAGCAAAGTGGTCAACAGTGTGCTAAGTGCCAAACTAAGCAGAGTATAACTGAAAAAGGGCAAAGAGCATATGGTGTGCGGGCTGTGTTGTGAACTGTTGGGCGTGGGTTCAAGTCCCACTTCAGTTAGTTTTTGCAACTATTTTCATTTTAACCTTTTCTTATTGCAAAACCTTTGAGCGATATTAAGGTGCTCACCAAATATCACAATAACTCTAAGTTAATACAACTGGAATTAATGCTCAATATGAAATGATAAACTCGCCTAGGAAACTACAAGCACCTACAAACAAGTGAAACATAACCCACAAGCTGAAAACAATCTTATGATTAAATCGTAACAAGTTTAAAAATCAAACAGGGAAAAGTATATTGCTAAAGTAAAAAAAAATGAAATAGCAGCTAACAATTGATTTCAATGGTAAAAACAAGGGTCCACACTATGCAACACAACTATGAGACACACAATCAAGCATCTAATAACAATACTCAAGCTAAAGAGCAAACAAGAACCTGAATAAAATAAGGCAAGAATCCAGTTCCTACTGACACATAACGGCAGAAATGGTTACTATTGGGGTAACTTGGAGGCTAAAAATAAGCTAGCAATTACGCAAACAAGGGCAAACAAAGAAAAGCTCCAACAAGCCAGTACTGGTGGCTTCGTAAAACACTGAAATTCAAGGGCTTAGCTCAAGAAACGAACAAGTTATGGCCTATTGCAAAACGGGTCAGGAAGTAATACCTTGGTACAAGGCAATTGAATGGCTAACCTGGTCACTTTGTGATCAATTTTCGATAAGCAACTTTACTTGAAACTCGAATTTCTCTGCTCAATCAGATTCATAAGCTACAAATAAACATAAAACAACGAGATTTATCCATCCCCGAGCAAGATTACAACCCATAAAAGATCTGGTGAAACGGTCTTAATTTACTTGAGATGAAATTTGGCTTTTTAAATATTAGTAAAATGTTGACTAATATAAGTTTTAATCAATCCTAGAAGAATGATACTGATGTTTGAACCTGAAATCAGACTAGATTAAGTGAGCTTAACTAATTTTACCACTATTATTCAGATTAAGAATCCTAAAAATCCTAACAGCTAGCAGAACTTCAGAAGCTATGTTATTTTGACTATGTGATTAAAGGACTAGATATTTTATACTACAACTATACTATATTACTCTAACACATGTTGTCTAAGTTAAGTTTTACCTCTGTAACCCACTTACACACGGATTCCACCTTTTATCCAAACGCCTATATGAGAAAAGTTATGAAACTTTAGTGAAGTAACTTAAAGAAATTAAGCAACAATTCTTATATACTAAATTATACTATGCCGAAATAGACATGGATGAGCATAAACAAGTAACAAATAACATCAACTAACAGGAACAAATTAACAGAGTTAAAGTGGAAATTGCAACTTGAAAGCTTAAATTAACTTCACGAAAACAGGTTACAACTAGGACTAAATTAAAAGTATATAGAAAAGCATAAAAATTACATAAAAACTAACTGCCTCCCAAGGCTCACATATGTCTCATATATATACTAAAAAAAATGACTAGGGGTCTTCATAGATTGTGCTTGTTTTGTGAGGAAAAACACTTGGTGACTGTTTTGTGTTTCTTGAGAGCAAATCCCATCCATTGAATTGTCCTTAGAGTGATCTCAACCCTAGATTGGAATTCTTGGCACCAAAAGGGTGAGGATTGCGAGCGTGGCTATGAGTTGTGGGAACAATATGGAGGCTGGAGCAGGTGTGTTGGTGTGAGGAGAGGAGACAAGGTGTTAGGGGGATGTGTGATATGCTGGATTTGTTTGGGAGGATGTGGAGGATTTGTCTGGTTCGTGATATTCTGGGAGAAGGTGAAGGATATGGAGGTTGGGTTTTATTAATATAGGTGTGGTGTTGAATTGGGCTAAGGTTTGGATTGGGCCAGGGCTTATGATATGGGCTGATGGGGTGTTGGTGTGGACTTGTTAGGGCTTTGGGTTTTAGTTAAGTTTAATATCACATAACACTTCCAATACATCCCGGGGTTAACTCGACTCCATTTTTAATATCACAGTTGCTCACTTGCTACCGAGTCGTTCAAAACTGCATGCTTTCGCTCCAAGTTGTATGTTTTTGCTCACTTTTCAATCCCTTTGTACCTGAGATGCATAAAAACACGAAACCAATGATATCTATATTGTTTTTGGCCTTTTTGTATTTTTACGTATCAAAATGGTGGTGAAATGATGAGTATTTGCATACTCATCAATCCCCCACACTAAACTATTGCTAGTCCCTAGCAATTTTTTTAGAAAACATAATGGATTTGAATCTCTTTACCAAAATCCATTACTTCTGGAGTAGCCAAATATTTCAGTTCAAGTAAGAACTATGGTCCACCTGATAACCATGTGATTTTGAGCATACCACCAGCTGTCAACGAATTTGATTTGTCTTTACCAGAAGCCGTTTGCTTCTGGACTAGCCAACTCTTGATGGACGTAGTCAATATCTTGGTGAGCTGATTACCAATTATGGTTTTCCACTGCCTTTACCACAAGCCATAATCTTGCGGGCTAGCCAACTCTTTCACTTTTTAGGATATGGCGAGTTGAGATACCATACAATTTTGGGCAAATTGTAAGCCATCAACGGATTTGAGTTATCTTTACCAAGAGCCGTTTGCTCCTGGATTAGCCAATCCTTTTGTCGTTTAGACATGGCGGACTGATAACCACAAAAGATTTTAAAATAAAGTGAAAAAAAAAATGAAATTTTGGGCCAAAAACGGGGGGTACTAGAAAGTATATTGTGATAAAATTCGCTAGAATTTTCCCCCCCACACTTAGAATTGAATATTGTCCTCAATATTCAAAGTCCCGGCTATTATGCCGACTCCTTGAACGTAAAAAGATAATATTCTAAGCTAACCGTGGAAATACTATTTTTCACTTTATTTATATATACATACAAACACACAATTTTTTTTTTTTTTTTTTTTTTTTTTACTTATATACATTTATACATTGCAAAAGGTAGGGGACGACCACTCCCCCACACTTGGGTGTTAGAAAGTAGAAAGAAATCAGAGATATGGGTGAAAACCCATATTGTGCTACTGTTTTTGTTTATCGAGTCGCTAGCTTGACTCGATCCCCGAATTCATTGGTTCTTGGGGAAAGTTTGGAGATCCGGGACAACCATGGATGGTATGTCCTCTCCAAAGTAATGCTTCACCCGATGCCCATTTACTATGAAATTAGGACCGTCATTTTGAGATAATTCGACGGTGCCATAAAGATAAACCTTTGCTATAGTGAATGGGCCAGTCCAACGGGTTTTTAGCTTTCTCGAGAAGATCTTGAGTCTAGAGTTGAAAAGAAGGACTCGATCACCAACGTTAAAAATGCGGTTTTTGATTTTTGAGTCATGAATCTTCTTTGTCTTTTCTTTATAGATCAAAGAGTTCTCGTAAGCTTGATCACGAAGTTCATTTAATTCATTCAGTTGAACTTTCCTATGATCACCCGCAGTTTTGAGGTCAAAATTTGCATGCTTGAGGGCCCAATAGGCTTTATGCTCAAGCTCGATCGGAAGATGGCACGCTTTCCTGTACACAAGCTTGTAAGACGTACACCCGATAGGTGTTTTGTAAGCTGTACGGAAAGCCCAAAGTGCATCATCTAGTTTATCCGACCACGATGCACGATTTTCACCGACGGTTCTTTCTAAGATTCTTTTAATACCCCGATTGGAAACTTCAACTTGTCCACTTGTTTTAGGGTGGTATGCAGTAGAAAGACGGTGAGTTACACCATACTTTTGCATGACTTTATCAAATTTGTCATTGCAGAAATGTGTACCACGATAACTAATTATAGCACGTGGAGTTCCAAATCGAGCAAAAAGAGCTTTCAAGAATTTTACAACAACTCGGGCATCATTAGTGGGCAAAGCTTTCGCTTCAACCCATTTTGACAAATAGTCAACAGCTACGAGTATGTACTTGTTTCCATAAGATGACGGAAATGGCCCCATAAAGTCAATGCCCCATACGTCAAAGATTTCACACACTTGAATTGCATTTTGAGGCATTTCATTCTTTTGTGAAATATTCCCGTGACGTTGACAAGCGTCACAGGATTTGACTAATTCCTGGGCATCCTTATAAATTGGGGCCAGTAGAAACCGGAATCAAACACCTTTTTGGCGGTGTAGTTTGGATTATGGTGGCCCCCCGTGGGACCAGCATGGCAAGCCTTGAGAATTTCAGTGGCTTCTTGACCATAAACACACCGCCGGATGACTTGATCCGCACAGATTTTGAAAAGGTAGGGGTCGTCCCAGAAGTAATGTTTCACATCTTTAAAGAACTTGTTCTTTTGTTGGGACGACATCCCTTTCACCACAAAGTTACCCGCATGGTAGTTTGCAAAATCGGCAAACCATGGGGTAATAGAATCTCCACGAAAGGCAACCGCATTGAGTGTCTCGAGAGGGAAGGTTTCATTAATTTCCTTCTTTTCGAAGACATCTTGGTGGGGGTTTTCCAATCGGGAGAGATGATCAGCAGCTAGGTTCTCAGCTCCTTTTTTATCACGAATAATGATATCAAATTCTTGCAAGAGGAGAACCCAACGGAGTAGTCTCGGCTTTGCATCTTGTTTTGCAAAGAGGTACTTCAAAGCCGAGTGATCCGTATACACTATGCTTTTGGTCAATATCAAGTATGGCCGGAATTTTTCAAAGGCATACACCACAGCTAATAATTCTTTTTCAGTGGTGGTGTAATGACTTTGAGCCTCGGTCATTGTCTTGCTTGCATAGTGTATAGGCTGAAAGTGTTTTGATTTGCGTTGCCCCAAGACTGCCCCTATTGCATAATCACTAGCATCACACATGATTTCAAAGGGCAAATCCAAATCGGGGGCAACAAGAATCGGTGCCTCAGTAAGCTTTTTTTCTTCAAAGTTTCAAAAGCTTCGATGCACTCGGGTGAGAAGATAAAAGGAGCATCCTTCTCGAAGAGATGGGTCATAGGCCGGGCGATTTTAGAAAAATCTTGAATGAACCTACGATAGAAACCGGCATGACCCAAAAAGCTCCTAACACCTTTGACGGTAGTGGGATGAGGTAACTTTGCGATGACATCCATTTTGGCTTTGTCAACCTCAATCCTGTTCTTTGAAATTTTATGGCCGAGGTCCGAGGACAATGCCCTCTTTGACCATAAAGTGACTCTTCTCCCAATTTAGACATAACTTTGTGTCATCACAACGTTTGAGCATGTTGTCTAAATAGGAGAGACATGATTGGAATGACTCACCAATGACCGAGAAATCATCCATAAAGACCTCCATAGTTTTCCCGATCATGTCAGAAAATATGGCCATCATACATCTTTGAAACGTGCTCAGAGCATTACATAAACCAAATGGCATACATTTATAGGCAAAAGTTCCACATGGGCACGTGATGTGGTCTTTTCTTGATCTTTGGGATCAATGGGAATCTGAAAGTAACCCGAGAAACCATCGAGGAAGCAATAGTACTCATTCCCTGCTAATCTCTCGAGCATTTGATCCATAAAGGGCAGAGGAAAATGGTCTTTGCGGGTGGCGTCATTTAACTTGCGATAGTCAATGCAGACATGCCAACCCGTAACCAATCGAATTGGAATCAACTCGTTCTCTTCGTTAGTGACAACAGTAATGCCACCCTTTTTTGGAGCGCAGTGTATTGGGCTAACCCAAGGACTGTCCGAGATAGGGTAAATCAATCCGGCATCAAGGAGTTTTAAACTTCTTGTTTGATGACCTCATGAATTTTTAGATTCACCCTTATTTGTTGTTGGACTGCTGGTTTGAAGTCATCCTCCATTAAAATTTTGTGGGTACAAAATTCGGGGTCAATGCCCTTGATGTCGGAGAGTCGCCAAGCAATTGCTTGTTTATGTGACTTCAAAACCTTTATTAGAGCAGTCTTTTCCTCAACACTCAAATCTTTAGCAATTATGACGGGTAATTTATCATTACCTTCCAAAAATGCGTATTCGAGATGAGGCGGTAAGTCCTTAAGCTCGACCTCAGGAAAATCATCAGTTTTCTCAACATATTTGATTTCCTCATTATGAAGCGTTTGTGGTAGAACAGGAAGAGGAGAAGGATCTTCGTTTAATAATTTCTCAAGGAGAAGAATATCCTTCTCGGGGTCAATCTTTTGGCTATCGATTCCATCGGGAATCGAATCACTTTTGAGAAAGGTCTCAATCTCTTCTAAGATGAAGTCACTTCCCTCAAACGGAGTGAGGGAAGGAGAAGAATTGGCAATGATGGGACGAGAAGATGGAGTGAAGTTTTCACTCGAAGAGTTATCATTGAAACCTAAAACCTCTTGAGCGTACTCCTCAACATCTACATCGATGACATCTATTCGGTTTACCGATTCAGAGTCATAATTAGAGGAGTACCTCGATGTTTGATCGAGGTTGAAGGTGATTGCTTCAGTTCTAACACGCAATGTGATCTCTTGCTCAAATACATCGATGAGAGCACGCCCAGTTCTAAGGAATCCTCTTCCAAGAATTAGAGGGACCCTTGAATCGGCATGAAAGTCAACAATCACAAAATCCGCCGGAAAATGGAACTTTCCCACTTTAACGAACACGTCCTCGGCTATGCCAAGTGGACGAGAAATCGATCGATCGGCAAGCTCAAGAGTCATGCACGTGGGAGTAAGTTCGGGAAGAGATAGTTTCTTCCACACAGAATATGGCATCAGGTTAATGCTAGCACCTAGATCGGCCAAGGCGAAGCATTCAACCATACCCGGAAAAACACAAGGAATGAGAAATTTTCCGGGGTCTCCAAGCTTTTTGAGAAGCTTTTTCAAAAGAACCGCTGAGCAATTCTCGTTCAGCGGAGTTCTAGCCATCTCAAAGAGTTTTTCCTTATTACTTAACAAATTCTTGATTGTTGATGCAAACTTGGGCATCAAGAGAATAGCATCCGCGAAGCTAATGTCAAAGTGGAAATCTTGAAAGATTTGAAAAAATTTATCCATTTGGTGACTAGCCTTTTCGCGGAGCTTTTGTTCATTGAGACGTGATAGGTAAGGAATAGAAGTTTTGGATTTAGGGTTGTCCACTGGAGTTTTAGGTGGTTCAAAGACAACTCCAGGTTTGCATCTGGTTTCTGGAATAACCTGAGGTTGGACGTGTGCGGTACTTCGTAAGCTAGGAGATTGCACCTTGTCCGTTGTCACCTCAGGTTCACGTTCCACTACCTTTTGAGGAGAGGAAGAAGAAGTAGTAGGAATCGCGGGTTCATTATATGAAAAACCACTTCTAGTTGTGATCGCCTTTGCATCGCCCCTCGGGTTAGCGATCGTGTTGCTCGGAAGTGTTCCTGAGCCCGAGGGTCGATCATTTAAAGACTTCTTGATTTCAGAAACCTGGCTAACCAACAACTTGTTCATCTCTTCTTGGGATTTCATGAATTGCTTTAATAACTCATCAGATGAAGGCCCAGTTGGAACAATGTCTTGAGGTTGATTATTAAAATTTTGAGCACGATTGTTTTGATTGGGAACTTGGTTGAAATTTCCTTGATTTTGGTGTTGGAAATTTCCTTGATTTTGGTTGTTATTTCCATGGAAATACCCTTGATAGAAGTTACCTTGACCTTGGTTTCTATTAAAGTTTCCTTGATTTTGGAAACCTTGATTTTGATTTTGAAAACCGTGACCTTGACTGAAGTTACCTTGGTTTTGAAAACCTTGGTTCACTCTATTTTGATTTTGGTTACGGTTTTGGACATTTTGGTTTTGATTAAAACCGGGAGGTCCAGGGTAATGATTAGGACGATAGTTCGGGTCCATAGAAGGGCGGTATTGATTGCCTCCTTGATTAGATGACCCGGCTATAGCATGAGCTTCAAACGGAGAACCATTAGTAGCTGTGCAATTGTAGTAGGCATGCGGCCCACCACAAGTTACACAGACTTCAACCTTTTTGACTTCGGCAGGTTGAGGAGAAACTTTCTTATTTTTGGTGAGAACCAAAGCATGAATAGCTTCCGTGAGTTTGTCAAGCCTAGCATCGGTGCTAGATTGAGCCACGGGTGATGAGGTAGAAGGACTAACATTCACTTGGGAAACAACCGGCTTGCTTCGTGGAATGTAGACCTTAGACTTATTCTCGATGATTAATAAAGCATCCTTTGTGGTTCGATTCAAGAAATTACCTCCCGCGGAGGCATTTAGAGAGTCTTGATCAATTTGGCTCACACCATTATAGAAAGTGTCGAGTTGCATTAACTCGGAGAAACCATGATGAGGACATTTAAGAAGCATATCCTTATAACGGTCCCATGCCTCACCGAATGATTCATCGAATTTTTGCGTGAATTTCATGATCTCATTCTTGAGGGCCGTGGTTTTCGAAGGAGGAAAGAATTCATTCACAAACTTTTTTACCAAATCCTCCCATGTTTCAATTGATCGAGGGGGTTGTTTGTCAAGCCAATTTTTGGCTGCCCCATCGAGGGAAAACGGGAAGAGAAGAAGTTTGATTGCCTCCTCAGGGACATTTTTGCATTTGATGGTGGATGTGATTTTATTGAACCATCGAATGTGATCTTGAGGATCGTCCCTTTCGAAACCGTAGAATTGATGCAAGGTGACAAGGTTTATCAACCCCGTTTTAAGCTCAAAGTTGTCAGCCACGATGGCTGGAACAACGATAGCATCTCCGTAACCCTCGATGGGTGCTTGGAGAAGCTCATTCATAGTGGGCTCAGCCGCCATGGTAGGAATAGTACAAATCTCGGGTTCGACTATTTCGGATAATCTTCGGGTACGTCTTCGAGGAATTTTGACGAGTTCAAGTAAAGGGCTTTGACGTAGACGAACAAGAACAACTCAATTAAAAAAAAGACCAACTCAAAAAGACTAGTTGAACTTAAACCAATGATCACAAATGAATGGCTTCTTTGAAAAAGGTACACCACTCACAAGGATACAATGGCAAGTTTTAATATTTGGTTTGGGAACTTATTATGTTCACACCCCCAGTTGGTAGGTGTTCTGCCTTGGTTTGCGGCGGTAATATTTTATGTATTTATTATCAAGGAAACGAAAAATGTTTTTGGGTTTTTATATTTTACATATATATATACAAAGAAAAAGGAAAATATTTTTGTGTTTTATATTTTATGAAAGCGAAAACTTCTTAACAAAGGATCTACAAGCCACTAATCGTTAAAACCTTAACGATATTGTCGCAACACAACCTCCCCGGCAGCGGCGCCAAAATTGATACGCGCGTTCTAGTATGAACGGATATCAATGATATATACAAAGTACGTGAGGAATTTGATTAGTCAACCTTTGTGAAAAGACCGACGTGCAAAACCCGTGAATACTATATATATATATATATATATATATATATATATATATATATATATATATATATATATATGTGAGACCGGGCAAGTGATCACCCGGGTCGTGTCCCAACGAGGTGTGAATGGGCAAATATCATTTGAGGTTCGAGATTAAAATGCTCGTAAGGATGAGATTTTGATTATTTGGTATTGTGAATCAGAATCGTAAAGCAACAAATTATAAAACGTATAAGAAACTAAAAAAAACAAGCGATTTAATTAAAAGAAAATAATATAAGTGCGCGGAAGAAAAAGTGAATTCTAAGCACGACTAGTCCTACAGGTATACAACTAATTTCCTAATTAATCTGATTTAAAACTATATTAAACTAATTAATTCAAAGTAAATACAAAAACTAATCTAACAAATCTGAAGCTTTTTTTTTTAACAAATTCTACATGTTAAAATGATCCTAAGAAAAAAATATAAAAAGTAGGGGGCACGGTACAAAATAAGCTGGGAATAAGCTAACTAAGGGCTGAAAAATTAAATAAGCAAAGTGGTCAACAATGTGCTAAGTGCCAAACTAAGTAGAGTATAACTGAAAAAGGGCAAAGAGCAGATGGTGTGCGGGCTGTGTTGTGAACTGTTGGGCGTGGGTTCAAGTCCCACTTCAGTCAGTTTTTGCAACTATTTTCATTTTAACCTTTTCTTATTGCAAAACCTTTGAGCAATATTAAGGTGCTCACCAAATATCACAATAACTCTAAGTTAATACAACTGGAATTAATGCTCAATATGAAATGATAAACTCGCCTAGGAAACTACAAGCACCTACAAACTAGTGAAACATAACCCACAAGCTGAAAACAATCTTATGATTAAATCGTAACAAGTTTAAAAATCAAACAGGGAAAAGTATATTGCTAAAGTAAAAAAAAAAAAAAAAAAAAATGAAATAGCAGCTAACAATTGATTTCAATGGTAAAAACCAGGGTCCACACTATGCAACACAACTATGAGACACACAATCAAGTAGGGGTGAGCGAACAAAACCGAAAAAACCGAAACCGAACCGAAAATCGAAAAAACCGAACTGAAAAAACCGACCGAAACTAAAAACCGATGGTTCGGTTTCTAATTTTAAAAAAACCGAAAAGTACGGTTCGGTTTCGGTTTTCGTCCAAAAACCGAACCGTAAAAACCGAACCGAACCAATTTATTATATAATAATATATAATTAATATAATACGAATAAATAACTAAATAAATCAAATTTATAAATTCATATTCAATTTTGTGGGTAGATTTATAATATATTTATCTTAATGTTTATGTTTATATGTGTGTTTGCC